>JAODUP010000147.1:0-40000 GCA_025642065.1 Paralvinella palmiformis | reverse complement strand
TATCGACCTCAATATCGACGTATAAAGTGCCACTCGTAAAGCCCCCTCCAACATAATGTTGTTATACTTTCCACAAACGGCTAGCAACAACAACAACAACAACAACGTAACGCGCCCACGACGACTCGAGAAAACACGCGTCCGAGCACATCAGGTTTCACGAAAAAAATTAAAAAGGGGTTGAGTTTGGCGTATTTAGCCTATCTTGTGCACAAAAGTGGCCGTAAACAATTGATCATCGTCGACGTTGATAGGAAGCGTCTCAGAGACGGTGGCAACGTAAAACAGAAAATTTATATTTGGCCACTTACCGCACTTACTTTCCCCGATAAGAGTCTTGATGCCTGATTTATATCGATGACGTTGATTTGTTAAAAGGATTTTTGGTTATTAGATGTAGCGAGTAAAGGTTTACCTTCGATCGACATTTCGTGGACTTACTATTTAAGTCAGGCACGTTATTCGACCATTTTAGTTGGTACCTATGATTAAAGACTTGACAAAGAGTATTGAAACAATGGGAAGCTGCCAGTTAGTTTTCGTGTTGTTGGCCAGTTAGTATATTTAGTAGATAAACACCAAAAGCGGGCTGTCATTTGCTGTTGGTTAGTTGTTTACGATGTGTTTTTTTGGGGGGCAATTAGAAAGGTAACACGTAAATATTGCTGATCATGAAGAAAATACACAGGCTGTACTTTGATGGGATGATGATGGTGATGCTCATGCTGATACTGATGATGATGATGATGATGATGATGACGACGTCCATGACAGGGACGACAATTATGATGATGATGGCGAGGATAATAATAATAATAATAATAATAATAATAATAATAATTATTATTATTATTATTATTGCGATGGTGATTATGGTGATGATGGTGATGATAATGATTACGATTATGGTGGTAATGGTGACAATAATAATGATAGTGATAATAATAATAATAATGATGATGGTGAGGATGACGACGATGATGATGATGATGATGATGGTGACAATGACCACGATGATGATCATGATCGTCAAGCGAGGGCAAATAAAGAAAAAGATGAATAACACCGATGATGATGATGATGATGATGATGATGATGAACAGCGCCTAAAACTTGTAGTGACAATGACAGAAGAACATGACATCAATAATTATCGACCTCAATATCGACGTATAAAGTGCCACTCGTAAAGCCCCCTCCAATATAATGTTGTTATACTTTCCACAAACGGCTAGCAACAACAACAACAACGTAACGCGCCCACGACGACTCGAGAAAACACGCGTCCGAGACCCGCAACCTACAGTCGATTGGCGTGGAGTGGACACGAATAAAAAGTTCAACAATCGGTCGTCGAGTTTAGGAGATTTAAAGCCGGCCTACACTCCCCCCACCCCCGAACAAACTTCGGTCGCTGGTCGAGCCCCCGTAAGGTAAACAAACGCCAATTAGGGCGCATTTCGTGGCCGAGTGTCCGTCGATGGGATCCACGTGACAACGCGCCAACCCATCTCCGGATCAGAACGAGTGGCTCGTGCATTAAAACTCGGCAGTCCGGTCGTTCTATCTCCGTTTAGCTGCCCGGTGGATACACCGGATCGTCGACGTATTGTTGTCATTTGGTCGACGGAATCGATCCCGAAATGGCGGAGATCATCCAGAACTCTAAATAGCCTCTTGCCACCGGTCGCTTGCCTCGGCGAGGAGGTACTTGCCGCAACAAAATCAGATGACGTCGGTCTCATCGGCGGTGGGGTTTTAATTAAGAGCGAGCGTACTTTAGATGATCTAGCGCGACGAAGTGGTTCGGAGAATTCGCCAAAACGTAATCGGCATAAAATACTTAACAAATACGACACGACCTTACCCGATGATATATTCTCATAAGCCGTCCTCGTAATCTAAAGGCTTTTTACAACAAGCGACACCCGGCCTTTAGCCGACTACGACGAAACGACTGACGGAGTAAACGTGAAATGTCAAGGATACGTAGTGTCGATGAAGTCTTTGATATAAGACCTAAAGCTGACAAGGATATACAGCAGTACTCTCCCGAATGGCCGTCTCTCTAAGACGATCCTGGCCCTATTACAGTCATAACTGACGAGTCTGTATTCGTCGGTTAAATGGAAGATTTTCTATTTTCCAAATTCTCTTTCGTTGAGAGCCCTTTTTCATTTTAACACCATCCCGTCCCAATACGAAGTTTGATTTCAAACGGGGTGTGTGGGAGGGGATGGGGGGGTGGGGGTGGCAGGATTCTACTGTATGGAGACAATGATGACAGTTATTAGTATATATATATATATATATATATATATATATTAAGCTATAGGCTGTATTGATCCATTATGAAGTTTATTTTTGAGCGTCATATTTTATTTCCTGAAATCTTTTGCTGAGAGGAAAAGTCTTCATGCGACAGGTCAACAGTTTAACAGCTACCGTGTTGAACAAATCACGCCAAATATAAAAATGTAGGATAGTGGGAGACATCCTTCGCACTAAATATTTACATTCAGTTACACAAACTTCAGTCTATTTAAATCAAATTATTCAACACCGTATAGTTGTAACATTTTATTAAAACATTGAACTGGTTCAGTGTTAGAAAGAAGAATTTCAGAAGCGTGATGCTAAGATTGAAGATGTCCTCGACGTACATGAAATAACACGAATGGATGCATCCCTTGATACTTTTACATTTCGTTGAATTTGCCACTGCTGGGGCATGACCTCCGCCAGCAGTTTAAATTCAAATCTGCAAAGTATCATAATCTGCATAAAAGAATTGTATTAAAAGTTTCAACTCTGCTGGCTAACTATCGCGTAATAGTCTTAAGGGCGGCATCCGGGCTAACTGTTTGAGGACGAAACCTCATAAAGATTAAGGGTTTACGATTAAGGTTAGCATTTAAAATTACAGTTTGTGGTATTTTGTCTTGACAGGGATTTCAGAATTTCTCGATTTCTTCCTAGCTGAATGAACAACGGAGAAAAACATTGGCCAATTGGAAGGTTTGCACCAACCACATTAATACTGAGCTAACAGTGTCCATAGACAGACGAGTGATTTACATCGGTAGCTGCTAATAATAATGCATATTATTATCAGATGGCTGCAATAACCACAGGCGATTGTTGATATTACCCCACATTCGAAGCCGGATCTGTTATAACCATAAGGATATCGATAAATGATTTTGTCATGGTTATGTGGTGCATATATTAATATGTAAATAAGAGAATTAGTTGATCGGTGGATGGCTGTTGAGTAATGGGTAGATTAGCAAAGGTACGAATGTGTCGGTGCCAGTTTATCCGCTAATCTTATAAAGACGAAAGGTGGGTAAATTTTAAGACAAATAATTAATAAATAATATGCTCATATCATATTATGAGAGTTTGTCACTTCAATAAGATATACTGGAAAAATAAGCGAAAAAACGTGAAAGGGTGATATTTGTCCTATGAATCCACTAATATGAATAACAAAACAGGCATCAGCATTGTATTTCTCATTCTGTATATATATATATATATATATATATATATATATATATATATATATAACAGTCATAAATATGGATGTTCAAAGCAACCGATTAACTATGCTTGTATAAATAATAGCACGTCTGTCCATTCGGTGCTGATATTTCACGTAGATTGCTTTATGTAAGCATTCCCCTGTTTGGTTGGATTCTTATACATACGTCGGTTCCGCTTTGGTTTTGTACAGTACGAATGCTAACAAAGATAGTGAAAATGGAACGGATTGAAGTTAATACCTGAACGGTGGAGACTAGAGCTGGGCATGACCATTGACATAGACTTTTCTTTGGTACATGTTTATTATTCATTTGACTATTTATAGGATGATCAGTTGGATAGCCTTTAAAACAAAATTGAATGGCCATATAATAGACATTGATCGCGAAAGACGGACATTGTGGGCCTGGTTCCCCGTATGTAGGTGGATAAAGCGGGTTAATAAATTGGGTGACAAAACCTACTGGGTAACAAAACCTACTGGGTGATAAAACCTACTGGGCGACAAAACCTACAGGGTGACAAAAACGACTAGGTGACGATACCTACTGGGTGACAAAAACTTCTGGGTGACAAAAAGCTAATCTACTTTTGTGTAGCAATTTCGCCTCGATTTCATTCAAGCCTAATATCAACATATTTCGTGGACATAAAACTCGACAAACAAACATGTTTTATGATACATACAAGTACACAGTGAATTAGCATGGAACAGGAAATGTTTTCGTTTGGAAATTCAATATTTTCTTTTACAGATAAATTATGGTAAATATGACTTTTTTGCTTATGGATATGATTATTAGTCTGAGAATATTAGATTTCATAATCTGAGATGGCTGAAACTCTGGTCAAAACACCAGGATAGTATAATTATCTCAGATGTATCATTTTTAATATAAATCTCTTGTTCTCACAAACCTTTGTAATTATCTTGGTCAAGAACATTTTTTTAAATCACTATAGCTACAAGCTTATGTTTAACATGTATCAATTACATATACAACTTTTTATTAAGTATTTATACTACTATGATTACGTACTTTAATTAAAGGATAAATAGTTATGTATTTAATTGGTGAAATACAGCATGTTATTGAATAAAATTCACCAAGTAAGAAGTTATAATTGACAAGTAATCAACATTTGAACCATTTTGTCCCGTCTGTCATTTCGCGACTAGTAAAATCAATGTATATATCACGCGGTTCATGACAACAACTACCACTGATATAGTGAACAAACGCCGAAGTTTGTGATATGCCATGTACAATACCACCCACAAGTACAGTTCTGCTAGGACATAACAGGTGCCGCACCCATCGTGCAAATCGTATATTAGATGTTCCAGGTGCGCACCCATCGTGTAAATCGTATATTATGTGGAACAAAGATGAGCCCCAAATGTCATATGTGGTGATTGATAATCACCAGTATTAGTCTCTACAGAGAATAGAGGATTGGCTTAATTATGTGTTATCTCATGACAGATGAGACTGACTTAATTAACAGATGATGACATCAGACCGAGGTGAATGTTCTGTTCTTCATAGGAGAGACTACTTAGCCTGTATGCGTTCGTACATCCATCCATACATGCATAGATACATACGCACACGCACACGCACACGCACACGCACACGCGCACACGCACACACACAACACAACACACACACACACACACATATGTATATATTATATATTATATATATATATACATTAATACGATATATATATATATATATATATATATATATATATATATATATATATATATATATATATATATATATATATATATATATATATATATATATATATATATATATATATATATATATATATATACATATATATATAGTTGTTTAACTTCGGTGATGATCACACGTGAGACATATGACCCAGTGGCTCTGGCTTGGGAAATAAATCCCGTAATAGAAGTCTGATCTGGAATAGAACCCAGAACCTGAAGGATTCCAAAGTATTTATATAAATTAACATAATGCCTATATTTTTCAGGTGGTAAAGTTGGCACAATATCAACGGAGCACACTATCAACTCTTTATAGCACACTTATCGCTTCTACATCACAGATTGGCATATTTCATCCGGATTACTATTCGACGTTGTGATGTCCGGATACACTGGCTTAAACATGATTAACACAAATCAGTAAACAACCATACACTCCCGAGTAAGGTCAATGGAATATAATCTGTGATTATATCTCTCAGTGAAATTGAACTCTCTCCCTGTCCGGATCCTCAACGCAAAGGCTCAAACCGACACCAAGAAGGCGATCCGGAATTTGACACGAGCTTCCGAAGCGAAACAGCGGAAGACGACTAGGGCAAGGACAATAAAATGACAACTCTGTAGCATGCGGTAACTGTAACCATGGGTTACGGAGAGAAAACAATTGATGAAGGTGACATATCTGATGGTGGAATGTCAAAATGCTTCAATGTTTTCCTCTCTCTCGTTGTTGTTGTAAAATGAGTTGTCAAGCCTGAATCTTCAAAACGAAATGTACTACTGAGGGGAACATCGCTGTGGAACAATTTTTCATAGAATAAATGTCCGATTTTTTTTCACTACCTACTGTTAAAAAGACCTTCAATTTATTTATAGCAAAACATATTATCCATATTGTCCATAAACTAAAATAGACATTAGACGTCAACCGATAGTTTTGATTCCAAACATATATATCTGTTTATGTACACATTAAGTGAGTTTTGTGGTACTCTCATTTAATAATCATAATAATAATAATTTATTATTGTTATTATTAAAAATGTTTATTGCCTTTGTTCCCATAAAGCGGCTTGCTAAAGAGATAGGATGTCATGACCAAATCCAAGGGGAATATACTTTTAGTTTGAATTATGGAATAGCATAAACATTCATTTCATTTCCTTTTTCAGGTGAAACAAAGATGAACTAATCCATAGATATTATTCAAACCTCGTAGTGGATTCGAACTGAAAACCTTTCCCCATTCCAAGCGTACAATTTTAGGGCTGAATCGTATCGTAGAGTATCATGTATATAAGTCTCTCTCTCTCTCTCTCTCTCTCTCTCTCTCTCTCTGTGTGTGTGTGTGTGTGTGTGTGCGTGCGTGCGCACATGCGCGTGTGTGTAAAACTTTAATTCGGGGAAGAACGACTCCGTATTTGATAAAAGATGTCAGTTTGTGCAGCCTGATTCTTTTCTCCTACAACACTGTACGTAGAAAGTGAAGTTACTGTGTTAGTTTGTTTGGTTGACATGTACTTGGGGTTTGTCATGCAAAACTCTCGTTTGTCCAAGTAATTCCTGCGTATAACGAGCTTGGTGTGCCCCAAAAAGATTTCTTGCAGTTCTGTGACCGCCATTTGATCACAGGCTAAAGCTTTAACGATGACCAAGGAGTAGAAAAGTGAGTCTACTCTGTTCTGCCCTTTTGATAGCATTGCCCTTTATCGGTTTAACTGTGTGTGTGTGTGCGTGTGTGTGTGCGTGCGTGTGTGTGTGTGCGTGTGCGTGCGTGTGCGTGTGTGTGTGTTGAAACACTGACTATTAATAAGGCATTGACAAGAGTGACAGTGAGGAGCCAATTTGACTGTCTAAGGATGTGATCGTCGTGTGCTCATTTGGCTTCACGCTAAGAGCTAATCACTGGATGCCACGACTGTGAGGCACAGGATATATCAGATCAACATGGATTATTACTTATTTTATGCCCACAACTCATGGCTTATGGCTGTTAATGGTAACATCACGCTTCTTAATTTCATCTTTTAAAGAGATGCAGATGCAAGTTAATAATGCCTTGAGTATAATTGTATAATATTCCAAAAGATGTGACATTCTCCGATGCGGTATCATCCAAAATGTACAACATAATTCAAAACTAGACACTAAGATATCAAAACCATAAACCATAAAACATCCGAGCATCAACCGAGAAACGACTTAACCTAAATACGAGTAAAGCTTAGCTTGGATGCTGTTGAACGTATTTATAATGATAACCAAAGGAAGATAATTAACCACATCCGAAATTAATTAATCAGAACAATGACTGAAGACCACGAACTAGGAGATTACAAAACACGGAATTGAGCCGGATTAAGGCATTAAATCAGGACGCGCCGCGAGAGATCCGGGCAGTTGATCCAAATATCTGTGACAATCAATGATTTATTAGTTGACAAGCAATCAAACAGTCGAGATGGCTTCCATGCCATACCGTAAGGACAAAGGAAGAACACTTCTTGTGGATGCCAACCCTGATGGATTGTGATGGCTTATAGCAATCGTTTCCTTTGCCGGTGTTTGAAAATATGGTGCTAGAATGTGGTGATATAGTTTGGTGCGAAGGTATTGCACCATAATGTCGTCACCGATGACCCAAAGGCGTTATAATATGGCCAAACGGTATGGTGAATAGGGTATCAGAAGAAAGTAAGCTAGCAATGTAGAACAATTAAGTATGATAACAAAGTAGGGTCACCAAGTATGATAACAAAGAACAGCAATATATATTTGGCAATATGCTGTTAGTAAGCATGGTGACAAAATGCATTAACAAAGTTTGGTGATAAAGTACACTAACAAAAGTATGGCTACAAAGTACAGTAAAATAAAGGCAAAATATGATGTAACATGATGATAAACTGACTGTTGTGACTAAGTATGGTGAAAAAACATTAACGAACTACGATAACAAAGAACGGTACTGATTATAAAAAATTATGTTTACAAAGTACACCAACAAAGTGGTATAAAGGAGTACGATTACAAAATACAGAAACGTGATGTTTTTCCTTCTTAAAAATGAACAAAATAGCTGCATAAATACATACAAAATGGTGGCAAAACAATCGCAGAATAATAATAATAATAATAATAATAATAACATCAAATAAGTAAAGGAGAATGGATGTATATGTGGATCCGTCACGATTCAGACCAACCCACGTTAACATCTGCAGATATATTAGCGTAAATAATAGACTTTCTTATGAAGCACAACCCACTATTACCATATCCGGTAGAATAGCCACCCTATCATATAACGGCTCGATGACGTCAGAGAGACAACTAGTTTCCGAGAGAAATTCGATCGTTGATAACCAGAGAGTGTAATTAGTGAAATAAACTCTCTCAGTTGTTGACATCAGATACGACCAGTTACTGAAGGCTCGTTTCTCCGAAAGCGATTTGAGACGTTAGCATTAAAATAGACTTTTAATAGTTTGGATATTCCCCTCGGAACCCTAACAATAATGGCTTCTCGGCTTTCGGATGATAAAAGTAATAAATAAATCTAGTTTAGATTAGATTGCTTTCCTAGTTTGCTGCCATCAACGAGTATAGGTAATTCGTTGCGATGTGGTTTTCTTGCGCGAGGCGGATCTGACGTCAGCTTTGATGGGCGATCCGGTTGCGTGTTGTTTGAGTGCATAGGTCGGTTTATGCAAATAATACAAGACAAATACGGTGTACTGTTCGCTCAATCCTTAATAATGCAGGACTTTTTGCTCACACTTCTGAGGATAGTGCGATGGGACACATTTCGTACATCACTGCAATACTGGGAGACAGGTCGTGGGATCGAAGTCCACTGTATCTGTGGGATGTATTACTATCCAAGCAAAAGCTTCGGACTGATTATTTCATTTTCCGCCGGAGTAGTCCCCCTAGCAAGACCCGCCACAATAAACAAACCGAGTCGAAGATTAATTCACTCACTCACTCAACCAATCATTCAACCAATCAATCGATCAGTCAATCAATCAAACAGTCACTAAATTACTCTCTCTTCTCTCTCACACACACACACACACACACACACACACACACACACACACACACACACACACACACACACATAAACACAAACGCACAGTCAGTCACTCTGTTACCATGAATTTCTCCTAATTCCTCTCTCTCTCTCTCTCTCTCTCTGCACTACCTCGCTCATTGTCAACGAGAGAGTTTATCAAAGGGAGGAGGAAGCTCTGTAGATCTCTATAATACACATACACACCTTCATTTTACACAATCCGCGTAATGTAAAATATTGATATCAATCTTGCGAACGACATGCCGCCCATATCAGTGTAAAGTTGTTGGACCCCGATATCTACCATTATACAATCAGTAAACACAACGTATCCCGTTATCTATAACACGTATGGTAATCTACAGCTTTCTATCTACCTGTGCGTCTGATCCGGAATTGAACCCGCAATTGGAACTAATCTTGTTATTGTATCTTGGAATATTATATTAGTTGGCTTTCTCTCTCTCTCTCTCTCTCTCTCTCTCTCTCTCTCTCTCTCTCTCTCTCTCTTGTGTGTGTGGGGGGGTGTTCCATTTGCTATCCCGATTGGGTTTTCCAGAATGGCTTGCCACAACACCGCAGCTCACCAACCCATAATGGACGAACCGAGGCACATTCATATAATAACAACAACTCTTCCATCTCGTCACCAATTCCAATCCAAAGCCATCATGGCTGCCATCGTATGCGTTGGGGAGGGGAGCTGGTGATAAGAGACAATATTGAGTTATGTGGCGATGTGGCTCTCTGATGTGGTACGTATTGTTGTTGGCGATGTCAAGTCACGTTACTGATAATGTGGCATCGGCTACAGTCGGACATCGAGGGCACAGTCGGCAAGGTGGCCGATTACCGGGAGATGGGTCACGGGTTCGAAGCTCGCCCACTCGCTGTCTATCCACCTGATGCTAACTCGTCGATTAGCATGTATCCGGTGGGACGGTGGTGGATTATTTTGGATTATGGATAGATTGAACGATAGATTGGCGTAAAGAAACGCCATGCTCTCCGGCGTGGTAAGATCTGAACTCTATGTTGGCAATTCTAGGTTTGGGCTAAAAACCTTCTACTTACTCCTCTTCGTCTTTGAGCACAAGAGGATATTCTGCTGGTGCAGTTCTTAGTTCGGCGAACTGCGGAACACTAGATCGTGGAATAGAGCCCTAGTGCTCGGCTGTTAATATTTTTCCGTATGTCTCGGATAAGAGGATGATGATGATGATGATGATGATGCTGATTGGTGTTTTACGGCCACTTTTGTGCACATGGTAGGCTAGATGGGCCGAGCGACCTCCAAATGTAATGAAGCGAAGTCGAGGATGAAACAACCTTCAGTTATGCCCACGCCGGGATTCGAACACCGGTGGTAGTGATCTGTGGTCCAACACGCTACCGCTAGACCACGGATAAGACTACAGTAGAAACTAAATAATGTCTAATTTGCGCGAGTGAGTGAGTGAGTGAGTGAGTGAGTGAGTCAGTCAGTCAGTCAGTCAGTCATTCGGTAATTTGTTTAATCAATTTGTTGGTTGCATGTGAGCCAAATGGCGATGGGGTGACGCCCTAGATGAAGATTAAGCAATGTTTGCTGATGTGCGCATGACATAATAGTACCAAACTAACCGATGCGCATACATGCACTGGCACACAAACAACAGGCACGAATTAACCGGTAGCAAATCTATGAATCTCGTTCAACCCATGATTTGTGTCTACCTAACATCAATATAACGTAGATGACAATAGTATAGGGCCTCTTGTACGAACATCTTTGATTAGTGATAAAACGGTACTGCGCAGGGACTAAAAGGCGATATATATCAGTTTCGACTCCGCCGACCTCCGGTTAACTGCTCGTCAGATGATTGGTCAAGATCAGATTATGTAGCTACAACTGGCCTGTAAAAACAATCTAGGTCAAATTAAGACAATCAGTGCTGCCGATGTTTTTTTATTTCAATTGTTTGGATGAGACACACAATATTAGTGCCACTCTAAGGACTTTCTAATTGTATTCTAATTGAACGAATAATATAGCCCTTTTAGTTCGAAAAAGGGCTTTATACGTTGTTTACTCCTATCCGCCCCCGATTTCTAAATTTTCCACCGCCTGGTATTTGTTTTGACGCATCGATTGCAAACTGTACTACAATGTTATCAACATGGCCGAAGTGTGACAGTAGACTAATGTGAAGGTCATGACTAGTTTAGTTAGATAGTATATAAGATCTGGAATTGCAATATGCGAAATATTACTTTTCATTGTCACTTTAACATATTTCTCATTCACACTCTTATTTTTGACTACAGATCTAGTATTCTGCAATATTTTTCAACAGTTTTAGAGCAGTGATTCTAAAGCCCGGTGGTTATACTACCGGACCGAAAAGCGAGGCTAAACGAATCACTGACTAACTGACTCACTGACTGACTCATTCGGCCGGTTATGGACGTGAAATCTACAATAGTTCATCGGATTTAACCAAATAATCAACCTTTCTGGCTGAGTAAACTAGTTGACAGGTGTAAGTCAAACAATAAATTTCTGGATTCAACACTAAGAGCCACTCCATGATTTCAAATACAGTATTTGCCACCGGGTCATTGTGACCAATGCACAATACATCTTACATCACTTACATCTGCAAAGATGAGGCGATGAATTAGTGTGTGGAGTGTGAGAACCAAAAGGGCAGTTACAAATAGAAAACTCACTTGGAGGTTGGTGATCTTACTGGATGATACGGGGCCAGGGAACATTAGAAGAGATGTGTAAAACGCCTTTGATCAGGATTTAATAACTAAATGATGATCTATGACTATGATCATAACAAATACAGGTGAAATGAATGAGATAGGAATTCGTACCACTGTCTTAGTCGTGTATGGGAATCTCGGAGAACTGAACGCCTCTCCCATAATGTTAGTTAGACATGAAAACCGGCAATTGGTAAGAAATCTATCTCCCGGCGCTGACTTAGAAAAGATACTCAGACCAAAAATGTGGATGTTTTTAACATCATGCCATTATCTCGATTCAAAAACTTAAACTAGCATGCTAGTGCTGAAAAGGTATACACCAGAAAATTATATTAAATAAATAAATAACTCTAACCAACCAGAACCTGCTGACAGAATAAATCATACTGGCAACAACATACTGTAAATATTCTATAACGTACTGTCATATATCTGTTTCAGCAAACAGAGCTTAGAGAATAGCTTGCCTAACCATATAGGACTTGCTCCTATATGTCTGAAATTATCCAATGAGGTTCAACGAAGTCATTTGGCGAAATACTCTGATTCATGCTGTGGATTATGTCCTTCTGTTTACTTTACATTTATGTAGGTTACTGTCGCCAATTTACGATCACATTTACCTCCATTGTAAACTGAAATGGATCGAGCTATCTCTCCCAATTGCTATAATGAAACATAAGGGATGGCCTTAAGCTCCATATCAAGATGCTGATGATGATGATGATGTTTATTTTCAAAGGAAAGTAGATACACCTTTTGAATGATCATAAGAATCATCATTATCAGTAATGCTATTAAAATATTGAGTATATCGTATGCTTCCAAATACAATTAGTTTAGAGACTTTAGGTGTTTAAGCATAAATATGTGAACTTACTAACTACAGCTCAGCATCTTGACCATTTATTATTCATTGTACTCTAATTTAATTTGGACCCAGAACACCGCGGGACTTAGTCCTGATCAGTGATCGTATTTGACTGTTATTACTACACCTGGTAAGGGATATGCTCCACACTGAGCCGTCTGAATGGGTTATTTTACGAGAGTATTCCACTGTTTATGAGAGTATTCCATTGTTTATAGGACAATGGAATCTTGGACAACCGGAAATAACAGGGCAGAAGACATATGGTTTCTTTCCACTTCAGCACTTATCCATTTCATGTACGAATGGCTACGGCAATGCTTGGTTAGGTAATCGAAATCTACGTCATCCAATTTGAATGTCAAACACCTAGAATGATCGCCGCGGGCTAGAGCAGTCTGGCCGCACTAGACTGACATGGCCGCACCAGATAAAAGGTCAACTATTGTCGATTTACTGCGGAAGATGCCCGCGATGATGGACGGCCAGTGTCTCCAGTAGTGTGTCGCCTTATTGCCCAAGGCCCCGCGGGGACAATCCCGAGGTGATAACTGATGTATGTCATTCCAGGAGTCGCGACACTGATGTATTCCCCGGTCAGGTCAAGGGAACCAGATGCTTCGTGTCTCTGATATGGTAACATCTTGGCGTAGGATACGCCACTAACGTGAGAAAGCGACACACGATGTAGCTGCATCTTTATGTTGTAGCCATCAGTGAATTTGTCGAAATATTAACGTTTTAATGCAATTTTGACAGAACGTTGAAAGATTGGCTAATAATAATCCGAGATCCATACCTATACGAAAGTTTTGAAGGAATCCTTGAACTACATAACGATAAATGTCCAAATCACAGATTCCATTCTGGGAGTGATCATATTGCATTACCGCTGTATTCACATTAAAATATTATCCTTATTACAGACATATAGTGCTGGTACCACTGAACTCCTTACCCAGTATCCAGCGTACTATAAATCTGAACGATAATCAGACATTAGCTGATCTATGACATTTGGCTGGGTAAAGACTTATTGAGAATTCCATGGCTGAAGTCCAATCACTAAATCTAGAAATCTTACCATCTCCTTTCAGCCGATGCTCACTAAAGTACATTGCTGAGAAAGGTTTACTTTCATCAAACACCTATGTGTGTGATGAATCGCATCTGGGATGAGTGACCTTGAGATCTTTTAGACACAGCTAACACTACCGTTCGATCTCCTTTACGCCGTGCTCATACTTGTCGTGGTAATTTAGCTTTTTGCTTGTTACGACGATATTTTATTTATAAACAACAAGTTTTAATACCCTCAATAGTTTATATTTCAGTTAAAAAAACACTTTAAAATGCAGCAAAACATTCAATAAAATATTAGTATTACTGCATGAAAAATTACCCCTCTTAAACGACTGTTTTAATTGCGTTGACCCACTATATTATGACTAACTGAATAAGATAGTGGATATATATATATATATATATATATATATATATATATATATATATATATAATATATGTGGTCTGTGTGTTGGGGTTTCACGTTTCAGACTCCTATAAGTGAAATATATGGATTGTCTCATTGGACTATATATATATATATATATATATATATATATATATATATATATATGTGTATGTATATGTGTGTTATTATTGTTATATATGTGTGTGTATATGTGTGGGGTGTGATTGGTGGTGTGTGGATGTGTGTGGTCTATGTGTAGTGAGGGGGGTGGGTGGACGACTGAATAAATTGGAGGCGTGTAGTGGGGAGGTGAGTACACCGTAAATAGCGTGGGGCCATGTAACTATTAAATACCTTTAGGCCAGCCCATTAAATTACGGTTTGGGAACCTTTTAATTTAAGATTAACCCAAACAAGAAGATTCCCATCGCCATTCCATTTGGCTGATAATACTATAAGTAAGTCCGACTGATAGAGATAGTGAGCCTGCCTTATCATGTCAATGGACACCCGAGATAAGATATACCCCGCTGCACACCCATAACGTTGTGGGTCGATATTATAACAAACAGTGGCCGGATAAATCAGACTTAGCCTAATGAGCGTGACTGTTTGATATTAAGACTTGCCGTTACAGATTATGGAATACGCGTACAACGTCCTTGTACGCTAACATTAAATAGCTCGCAGTGGTACCTCGCTAAAGCATCTTGTCATTGGTTAATTGTTATTTCGTAGATAAATGAAATCACCACACGATTGTGCTCTTAATTTTAGCGTTTTATAAATGTATAATAACGTTGAGTTTACTAAAAGAATCCATCTGAAATCGCGGAGAGAGGGAGAGTGAGAGAGAGAGTGTATGTGTGTGTGTGTATGTGTGTGTGTTCGTGTGTATATATATATATATATATATATGTGTGTGTGTGTGTGTGTGTGTGTGTGTGTGTGTTTATTTATCCTTGGAACTTCTCACATCTGGGGCGAGAGAGAGAGAGAGAATATATATATTAGGAATTTCCTTTTTTCCATCAAATCCCAAGGTTTATGGTTTACGTTGATGCCTCCATCGGCAACTCGTCCCTAGGTGAGTATCCTGTTTCTCGATCGGTGTACATCCATAAACCACAATAATCGAGCTCATCTAACTAAACAGATTAAGTAAAACACGATATCCAAAAGAGCTGGCCGACATAGACCAACAAACACAGCATCAGATCGTTTAGTCAAAATCGATAAACACAGCATCAGATCCTTGAGTCATACTCGACAAACACAACATCAGATCACTGATTGACAATCGACAAAAACAAACAGCATAGGATCATTGAGTCAGAATCGACAGAGACAGCATCAGATCATTGAGTCAGAATCGACAAACACAGCATCAAATCATTAAGGCAGAATCGACAAAAATAGCATAAGATCATTGAGTCACAATCCTATTTCGCAGACCTTTGGCGGGATTGATCAAATATTGCCGATTAGGCAGCGCGTTAGTTAACGGATCCGTACCTGGTGAGGTATGTAGATAGACATGAGTTATCACGCGATGTGTTGGTTGATTGAATGATTGTTCATGCATCCGAGAGTTTATTTCATGTACCTCTAACAGATGTTTGCACATCTTAGCCCTATAAGGGTATTCTAATGCGAGTTATATACTTTAGTCGGATTTGAGTCCCATCACGTTTACTTTATTCCCTAAATCTAATACATTATAAAATATTGAACCAATCGGTTCGTTAGTCATTTAGTCAGCCAGTAAGTCAGTTAGTGACAGAGTCGAGCATTTAGTAAATAAACGACAAAAATATTAAATAACTCATAAATAAGTAGGCTACGTTTCACGGTCGGTCAAAGTTGTCAGGAATCCGGGTCAGAAGTTTCCATTCTTAATCCCGATTGTCCTAATTAGATGCCGGATATGGATAGATGCGAAGTAAATTACCACCTTCTCGTGGGCGATAGGATAAGAGTTAACAATCTACACTTGACCTTGAGAGTAGCGATCGCTGTTCGAAAAAGATCGGGGAAAACAGCCGCTCAACATTTGTCTGGAGTCATTTACTTCCGAGGGAGCGATCACTGAGTGAGTCATTTCGTCCTTCGCCCATTACACCTGGAAGATTGGAACAAAGGTCGGGAGAATCTAGCCCTTCGATTGGCAGTTTTCTGATGATTTAGTGCAATGACATTTTCTTCTTGTCCGTAAGGTCAGGGAAATCTTGACCCGCAAGTACTATCACAAGAAGGTGGTTAATGATGACGAGTCCAGTTGTTTCGCCTCGGTACTGATCAGACCCGGGACATATGGCCGAGGGGTAGCACCGTGGGGAACTACATCTCACAAACACAGGTATGGGTAGGTTTCAGACCCACGACCTGGAATTTTGCAGCACTGTGTTCTAACCACTACGCCGTCAGAATTACCTTTAATGATGACGATAATCGTCAGGTCGTCTTGAGTGTCGTGAATGGTCTTTCTTCTAGACTGGTGTAACCTTTCAGGATCCGACTGCACTAAACCTATATGTCATAGTATGCAATTTTTGAAAGCCACTTTCAACATTTAAAATAAATATTAGCACTCGCGTATACAACACACAAACACACACACACACACACACACACACACACACACACACACACACACACACACACACACACACACACACACACACACACACACACACACTATATATATATATATATATATATATATATATATATATATATACCGGCCCATTTAGCCTACCATGTGCACAAAAATGGCCGTAAAACATCAATCATCAGCATCATATATATATAATTTATATCAACGATAGTGCACAAATATGTATATATCCATACAATCTTCCAATGTAAACAGTTATCTTCCTCAGGCTGTGGTAAATGGCACAGAATTTCATATGTTAATAAATTTCTATCTGAAATTGCGTAGTTGGTATCCAAAAGCAAATTAAGAAATTGTTAAATAAGGGGAACAGTTTGATAAATATAGATTTAACCAAAGTATAACGCAGTAACCTTTAAAATAAGAACATCTTGCCGAAGTCTTTTATTGGAAGATTATATAACCTAGACACAGGGTGAACGCTGGCATTCGTTATGGCGGCCTATAACTCAGCACTACAGTACATCATAGCATCATATGTTCACCGTATTGATGGACGATGCCTTACAATGACGCGTGCTGACAACTCGCTTGCTGGAAACGAGTTCATTCCTGGCTTCATCGAGTCCCAACAGTTCGTCGACTCTACAATTTGTTAATGGCGTCGGTAGCTTTAACAGAAATCTGTGCTCTTTAAAATTAACTTAATGAAGACAACCAACCCGAGCCTCACCGTCTGGATTACGTTCTACTGCTGGCGGTGTTTCTACAGTAAATACCTTGTAATTTCGTTTACCTTTCTATTATATTCTTGTAACAAATATTGCTCGCGACATTGGCGATTTTAATCAAAGCCTTAAATTGAGTGGATAATCAGATTATGTCGACGCCACCTCCCCCCCCCGAGATCAATTTTATTAATGCACCAATACATTAATAAATTATTTCTCCAGGTATACTCGCTGCACGTTCTAAAACATAGCTCCCAGCTTGAACAATTGCTCCCTTCTCAATGATGAATTAACCTTTTGGTAACATTGTGTTAAATTTGAAGTCAAAATATTACTCCATTCCACATTATTTATGAAGATATGTCTATACGTTCAATCCACCAATGCTGATGACAAGATTTGAGGTAAAACGCCAGTCACAGATAATAAATAACGTTTAATGTCAAAGGACCACTCTCATGTACAAATAATAAATTCGTTAATTAATAATACCAATTAATTAATCAGCCAATGAATTTGATATTTTTCATATAACGAAACAAATATTTTTCGTCGTAACATTTATCCATAGTTATGACTTCTTTCCGCAACATACAACCTAATATTGTTAGCATGTACGTTCGATTTTTCAGTTTTTGTTATATAAAATATACAGCTTTATTTACAACATTCGACGTTTCACATATTATAATTCGTAAGGAAACTAGCGACATATGTCGGTTAAGAGGATCTTTGGCAGACGTGTAGACACGAAATGTGATCAGAATTCAACAGCCAGCAGGATGCTTTCAGGAACAAAATTGTAATTTGTATGTCACGAACGTACCAGCAGAAAACAATTATTCCTGTGCATTATGGATCACTCAAAGTATCAGTTAATAGAAACCGTGTGTAGAAATTGCATATTTTACATCGTGTTTGTTGTTGTTCTGTTTGCTAACGAATTTCGTGCACTAGCGCGTGGAGTTTCTCCAATATGATTGACCGTATTTTAAAACGTTTCAAGATATTACCAGCACGGTTACCTTGAACAACACCTCTAAAATGTTATTAATTAGCAATGATTTCGTCTTCTTGCATTTTAATTTATTTTTACATATCACTATAATGTCTTTCTATGGTCGCAAGATAGGCATGACATGGCAGTCACCATATGGGATGACAGTTTCGAATCGAGTGGATCTCGTCTTCTACTCATCGGTGCCACATTGTCGCAAAAACACGCTTAATGAAGACAACCATGAAGTTATTAATGGCACTATCTTTGAGATAATCTGGAACTACTTATAATTAATTATCGTATTTTATGCTAATACGTTTACATGAGTGTGACTTCTGTTGTGTTTTGGGTTAAATTATTATTGTTAAACAAAATACTTAGTGTCTGTGAAAAAAGGTTATTCAGTGTGATATTCAACGATTTCGTGGGTATACGTGTGAGTGAGGGAATTTACAAATACAGATGCACACGCACACGCACGCACGCACCCCTACACGCAGAGAGAGGGGGAAACACACACACACACACACACACACACACACACTATATATATATATATATATATATATATATATATATATATATATATATTGTGTGTGTGTGTGTGTGTGGTGTGTGTGTGTGCGTGCGTGCGTGTGTCTGTTTGTCCGTCTTTTCGTTATATTTCTGTCAATATTGCTGTCGTTTCTCTGCATGCGTAATTAATGTAGTAATATGTATGTTTTGAGAACAATAAACTTCAAGGTGTAGATAATTAACACGCTATAACGTATGCTACCTTCATCAGGAGAATGATGTCATATGAAGGCGACAGTAGCTCGGCAAAATGCCATCCTCTGACAGCAACATTAAAAATAGCAATTATCTTGTTGCTGCTGTTGACATCATTGTTTCAGCTACTTTTGTTTACAACGTATACAATTCGACATAATTAAGTAAAAGGTATCTGTATTAGCAAATAAACGTCATTATACAAAACACTCTTCAGCTATATACGAAGGGGAGGGTCGTGGTATTGTTGTATATAATACTTATAGTAATGACCTGTCACCCACACACTATCCTGACAATAGACAAACCGGAAGTGAACTCACAAGAACAAGTCACCCAATTATTGCTCCCTGTAAGAGCGACATGTCAGATAGATACTTATTTGGACAAATATATACACTTAATGCCACAGAGGTACAATTGAAACCTGTCCGAGGGAGCGCGCGAACACACACACACAAACACACAAACACACACACACATGAATACACACGCGCGCGCGCTCACGCACACACGCCAACACCACGCGCATGCAAATGAATATATAATCATACATACACACACACGTACGTACACGCACACGTTTAAATTCAGAGCCAAATATCTAGATAATCATTATCAAACATATATACTTGTATGTAACATTTATATGTGTGTTTCTGTATGTATGTATGCTGACCATAATGATGTATGGTCACTCCTGTGCACATGGTAGGCTAAATGAGTCAGTTATGTATGTATGTATGTATGTATGTATTAATGTATTATATATATATATATATATATATATATATATATATATATATATATATATATTATATGTATGTATGTATGTATGTATGTATATGTATGTATTATGCATGGAAGAGCTACACTAACATATTTAATATATAGGGTTCTTAAACCATGTTCTTTTTTTAATACAAAATCAACATTTCTGGGATAGATATTAAATCAATTTTATTGTTATGAAAAGTTTTTATTAAATATATTTAATAAATTATTATTATTATTATCAATCATCATCAGTATCTTCATGGAAATTAAAATCAACAATAACAACAACAACAACAACAATATATTCATTATAATGAAGTAATTTTCATTTGTTGGAAATTAACTGAATAATTGTGACTCAACGAAAAGTTAGTTCTAAAGGTCCGTAATATTAGACATCCCATTGAAATCTATTGGAATGAAACACGATCTGTAATTGAGAAACACGAATAATATGATAGACCAAAACATAGATAAGTGGTATAGCATGGTCATTAGTCTTTGCCGAAGCATGAAGTTGCTCGAATTCAAATTAAAATAAAAGCCTTAAATTAATTAATTTCTTGACTTATAAAATAAATTAATTAGAAGCAGAAACCCCCTCAAATCGTTATCCATTCCCATCCCTTTTTAGTAAAGCAACCTTTTCAACGAATTTATCTTACGAATATATTTGCCGAATATTTAGTCGTGCCTGTGTAAGTGGAATGTTTCATTCAGCGGTAAATATTTCAGGCCTAGTCAACTCTTTGCCCTATAGAATAGCCTGTCTTCCAGAGTTTGCTGACGGAACAGGTGCGGGAGCTAAAACAACCCACCCAAGTAGCAACATATCGCTAACCGTAAAATAAAAACTCAGTAAAATAAATCATCTTAAATTGCAAATGTACTTGCTGTGCTAATACACAGAGAAAATTCGAAAGCACCAAATTTAAAATCTATCAGGAAAGTGACTGCAAGTTATTTATAAATAGCCATCATGTTATAAGGGTGATAGCATGTAAATAGACTTTGTGCTTTAAAGTCTTGAACAAGCTGATTAGATTTTCCTGTCTCGATGGCGATGTAAGTACCGAATATAGATATAGGCCATATTCAGAACGACTCTGTATTATATATTATTTATTTATTAATTATAAAATGTTTGAGATCAGTTATATTCCTGTCTCTGCACATTCAGCGAACACATGATAATTAATCCATCGTGATTGATGTTAAACAGGAAATATTACATCATGTCCTGACCTGTCTGTTGTCATTGATACGAAGCAGTAGTCGAATGACCATTTTCTTTGTTTTCAATATATACTTGGTTAATCGGACAATGTCATTAACTAGTTCAGCGCGTAGAACAATATCCACGTAGATGGTCCTTTTCAAATGTGCTTTACCGGCTTGTTATTTAGCATCAAACGAAGCTCATCTTCCTTCCATATTTAGCCGATACACTCACCTTTCTAAGATTAGTAGGCATCTGCATGTGGGCAATATGGCGTTATTATTGGATGATAGTAATTAATAAATAGGATCTCTTCCTTGGAACACTTTACAGATGGTGGCTTTCCTACTCAATTAAGGGCGCCTCCGTAGTCTAGCGGTAGCGTGTTGGACCACAGATCACTCTACCACCCGGATTCGAATCTCGGAATGGGCGCATCTGAAGGTTGTTTCATCTTTGACTCGTCTCATTACCTTTGGAGGTCGCTCGGCCCATTTAGCCTACCTTGTGCACAAAAGTTGCCGTAAAAAGCACAAATCATCATCATCATCCTACTCAACTAATATGACGACTTAATGTGTGTGTATGCGCGCGCGCGCGCATGTGTCCGTGTCTCTGTATGAACACAACAACAGCAGCAACAGCAGCAACAACAACAACACTAATAATCATAGATCAATGAGCACATTTCGATGATGAACACAGTTCACATATTCTGATAACACAAACCATATGTTTGTGTCTAAGATCATTTCTATCAGCGACTTTACCTTTAACCTGAACATTACCCGTAAGTAAACTTAAGTAATCCCAGCCTTGACCGTAACCTAACATTAATCCTATCCATAATCGTATTACGATCCCATCCTTGACACTAACCATGAGTACCAAGCGTTAATAATCTTAGCCTTACCATTAACTACGCTAACCATAACCCTAACCTACTTTCGAATCTGACCTCTCCCGGAACAAAAACGCCGACCAGAGTCGCGATCTAACCTAAATCTTCGTTCTAAATCTAAAGTTGACCCAATTTCGTCAAATGCCTCATCGATGATTGTCTCGGTCGTTCGCAAACTACTAGAACGAAGAATCCGCGAGATGACTGGCTATGTAAGGTACGTATCTCCATCATAATATGGGAGAATGGCACTCAATGACAAACCCAATTATTTACAAGGGAAAATAATTGTCTTCATTAAATATTAAAGAAATGGAACGAAGGATGTTCCCAGCTTTACGATACCCAACTGAGATGAGACGACATTAAATGACATTGAATACAATGATGAGCTATCATATGCTAGCTTTATCTAGATATCTCGCTATCTATATATCTATTTGTTCTTCTACCTCAGTATATCTGTCTGTTGTACTTCTTATCATTTCCCACTTGATATATATATATATATATATATATATATATATATATATATATATATATATATATATATATTACAGTTAGGTTACGGTTTGTCCTGACAGGATTAAGAATGTAATACTATCAACCTATATGGTTCATCCTACCGTTTTCCCAATCTCTTCTTAGGTTTCAAAAATCGTTTGGTCAATTTTATGGCAGAAAGAAAAAAACGGCTTCCTGTTATATAAAAATCAACCTCACGACCTTAATGGAACGTCGGGCATTATCGACCATTTCAACGGGTTTCCATGGAAACTAATATCGTTTCTATTTCACGCACAGAGAGCGGAATCATTAGGTTGTTCTCGGATAGCTATTTCTGACACCTTTGCTTTATGGCGGTTTTGAGGAAGACGGCAGAGACAGTCGAGAGCAATCTCTTCTCAAATAAATGAAGGTTGATTGCGCCGTTCTTCAAGAAAGGTGGCGTCATCGTGAGGCGACCACGTGTTAATGGACTCGTCGTCGTGACCTTAAGCTAGCCGAGTCATCGGTGATCGCCATTGTCCGGATTTATATTCATTCAGACGAAAATTTCAGGTTCGAAGAAGCTGGACAACATGTACAGCCTCAATACTCCTCACTCCGATGATATATTACACTCGATCTTTGCATACTTCAATAATAATAATAATAATAATGTATATTTAATAAAGCGCCATTACTAGCAGGAGCCATTCAAAGGCGCTGTACAAATAATATGTAATATAATAATACCCCAAATAATGTCTGAAAAACCCTGTAATGATTTAAAAGATAATAATTATTTATCTTGAAAGCGACCTTAAATAGGGGTGTTTTAGAAGAGACTTAAAATTTCCAAGAGACGACGCATTTCTAATATTTGCGGCAACTATCCCAAATGGCTCCACCACTAACCACAATCATATGACTTGAGCCGAGACACTGGCACCTGCAATAGTATCTGACTGGATGACCTGAGTTTTCGGGATGACTTTCTAATGGAAACCAGTTCACACAGGTATTCTGGCGCCATATCATTAATAGATTTATAAGTTATTAACAGAATCTTGAAATGGATACCTGTCTAACAGGTAGCCAATGTAGTTTTTGAAGAATTGGGGTGATATGATCATATTTTCTAGTATTTGTTACAATGCGAGCTGCACTATTCTGAATTCGCTGAAGGCGATTAATGTTATAATCAGATATGCCATATAACAGGGAGTTACAATAGTCTATACGAGATGTAACAAAGGCATGAACTACAGTTACAAGTGATTCTTGTGTCAATAATGCTTTTAAACAGTGGATGTTCTTAGATGGTAGTAGGCAGCTCGGCATACTGATGTGACATGTTCATGCATGTTAATACATTGGTCAAAAATAACCCCTAGATTTTTTACTAACCCATTAGGGGTAATCGAAGAAACACTTCAATAGTCGTAACCTCCACATTCCTCAGCCCACTTAGTCATCGAATACTTCAGTCATCCCAGCGTCAATTTACCTGTCTGTCCACCCATTCCTCGTGCGCCACAATCCACTCAGGGTCAGCATACCGCAGTCTACTCATTCCCGCGGTATCATAATCCACTTACCAGTCAACTCATTCGCGTAGTACCACAATCCACTCACCTTTCACATAACCCAATCCAATTAGTCATAATTCAGTATCTGTTACGCACAGTTCATAATGTTTAAGGTAAAGGGCGTGTCATATAATCGATTTTCTGATCTGATCATTTATTTATACCGATGTTAGACCCGGATATAGAGCCATTTAACTCTACTTGTCTATGGTAATGTACGAATTGTATGAGCCCCATCCCTTCACAACTGTAAAAAACCTTAATATAAACAATTTCACAGCTGCCACTATTTCATCTTTTATAATAGATCTCACAGCCATTTTCCTCGTCTTTGTTCGTGATACGACCAACAGCCTATATTCAACAAAATCCAAAATCTCAGTATGTTAATTCATATTTTTGGTTACATTTGATACTTTTCCGATGTGATATAAACAAAATTCCAAGCTTTGTTACTCAGCCGTCGTTCAATGATAGCTTCCTGACCTGGCAAATATACATGTTTTGACATGCCCGAAGAATATGGCGGCTTAATGGTGCCGATTCGACTAAGTAAAAACCGTCGCATACGGTAGGTTCTACTATCTAAAAGGTTCTCTATTCACAACGACGATTCGATGCTTCGTTGTTGACTGTCGCTAGCGGGCTATTGACGAAATTATATTACGAATATGATGAAATATTAATATTTCGCGTATAATATGAAGCGAAGCTAAAATGCTGTGCAAATAAAGGATACCGAAGCTTTTGTCACATAAACTCGGCACCATCTATCGGTGTTTATAAATATCTACCTGACTACCAGTCTAATCAGCAATACGTCAGCTCCATAAAATTGTATTCACTAGAAATTTCTCCGTCAGAATTGACTTTTTTATGTCAACATCATTGATTGATTAATGGATGGATTGATTGGTTGATGTTGATTTAAATTTTAAGAAGAAATAGAGAAAATACAGAAACAAATATTTGAAGCAATATATTTCATATTTCATATTTTCTATACGAACTTAATATCTAAATAAACAAAACATGTTTACAATATTTCTGACATCTTTTCTAAACAATACTGGGTATTTATTTAGCGCAAACAAACTATAATCAGTTTCGAACATAGTTCCATATATAGGAAGCAATCTGAGTCTTTATAAAGGACCCCCCCCCTTCTCCTACATATCCAGCATAATGGCTAGAGCGTCGCGTTGCAAACGTCCAGGTTGTGGGTTCGAAACCGACCAAACAAATAGCAACCATTACAGATCCTGATGTTTAATTATTATTCTTCCTCGTTTCCATTCTAAGTGACACACACACACACACACTTTTTGTAGTGTTTATGGGCGTTTCCTACACGCGTTATTCGTGTCGATAAATCACTATTAGTACGTAGAAAAACACAGTTCTGTAACTAATATGAACCAATCGTTTATTAAACGTTTTATTGTTGAATGATGAATAAAAGAATTTAATAATTCAGTAAAAAACATTGTTGACGGCTCGTATTGATATTTATAAGAAAATGTAAAGAAATAAGGTTTTTTACTATCCATAAATCCACTAAACGTAGACGAGATTAATAGATGACAAAATATATTATGAACTGTTCGTTGTTATAACGCCATCATTGGTATACCTAATGTTTCCCGTATTTGTTCCGATCATATGAATGTGTGCTTAGGGTGTATAATTGAACACACTGACACACCTATATTACATATATTACGGACATATTCTAAAACATATACAACTACTATCCATTATTGGCCATATCTTTGACACCGCTTTAAGACGCCACACAGAAACATATCTTAACTGCAGCATGGAGGAATTGTTATGCTTCCTTATTATTAATTATGTTACAAGAGATAAAGAAATGAATATGTTCTCCCCGCTCGTCCTGTACAATGTTCGCTAAATTATTTAACATGGTATTAGTTAGTTAGAATTTAACACGCCATTTTTGTTCCTCAATCGGAACGTTCATGTTCCATTAACTATTAACAATGTTCCAGAACAAGAAAACATTAATTGTTAGAATAATAATGCAAAACATCCCTATCTATGCATTACAGTATATCGTCTAATTGAGACACATACTGCCTCATATCACGGTTTCCTACTGGAAAGAAAAATGGCGAATACGTTGCTTAACTGCCAGCGACGTTGCTCACTGATCTCTGGGACCTGGGTTCAAACCCCCGCCTTTCGCCATAGAATTCATAGCATTATGGTCCAAATTCCAGCACGGAATTTGTTAAACGAAAAAGACGGTGCTATTAAATCGTCAGAAAAAAAGGCCGAATTCCCGAATTAGTTTTTTTTATGGAAACAATAACCCATCAATCAATTCAATCTCCGGATGCATACCTCTCACATACCAGCGGTAAAAAAATTGACGCTGTTCATCCGGAAATCCGTCATGTAACCAGGTAAAAGATTGGTCAAGGTCAAAAGCAGAGCCCAGATAGTGATGACTATGATATCGCTGTGTGCCGCAGATAATCACTCCGAGCCACCACATAATGGCTACGTGTTAAAACATAATGGACATGGCACGGGCGTCGGTGTTGACCTGATTGAGGGCCGACCACGATCGCCGCCTAATCAATGGCTGCTAATACGTAAGGTGATTGGCCGATGTCGGTTACGTGGTGTATAATGTTGGACATTGGCTGGAGACGAACAGCAAACAGCCTTCGGTTAAGAAACACTTGATCGGGGCGAGTGTCAGACAGCGGCGATGGCCCAAAACAGTCCAACATGGCATTTCCATTCTTCGGTCTCTAGGCGCTATAGGGAGAATGTAGGCTATAGACAAATACCACAAATCATCGCCTCCTTTGTGGCACGATATTATTACAGTTGAGATTACAGGATTGATTAATTTAAGCTACTTTATAATTGGACACCCGTGAAGCAGTATTCTTCGTGTAGTGGTATGTGCTTGTCAACCTTCTGTGCATGTCTATATTTCCGAATCACTATATCCTAAATTATGTTTTTATTAATGTTTTATGCGTATATTCATTTAGGTTCTTGTCTACCTTGCAGTATGTATGTGTGTATGTTCTTCCCTCGTGTGTGTGTGTGTATGTGTGTGTGTGTGTGTGTGTAGTGTGTGTGTGTGTGTGTGTGTGTGTGTGTGTGTGCGTGCTTGCATGATTTTGCCGGCGCACGTGTACGACAATGACTCAAAAAGTGCAAGTATATTGAATCAGCTTCTGGTATACAGAGAGTTTGGAGTGTATCATCAGAGGACAAGGATCATGAATCTAGAATGAAGGCCCAGTCAAATGCCATCGGTCAACGATATGACCTTTGGCACGACAACAAACATATCATAAACAGAAAAGACAACAACCTCAACAATATTGTCAGGGTTATGATTTTATTATTACTTGTATTTGGAAAAACAGATTCCATCACTTATTTTTCTCAGCTTATCCTGCGTTGTTATCATAAACTATGAAATAAGAAGAAACTATAAAATAAAATAGGATCTGCAGTAGAGACGATTCCACAAAAGCGGCTATTAGCCTGCATCGATAACTTGTTTTGGCACTTATCAGTCACATTGCAATACAATAAGTCGTTTAACCTTTCTGCTATTAGCTGTGATGAATGTCAATATATTTTGCTAATGGTATTTCATAAAGCCAGATTAACGACGAAACTCGACACGCTATCAACACGAAGATTTTCAGAGCATTTATAGATTTAAGGAACACAATACTTTTATATCCTTTTAATCGAATATATCTCCTACCAAAGTTAAATTGTAAACATGTCCCCCTTTTGCATATTATTATACTATTCTAATCATTTAATTAGTAATATATCGCTTTTAAAATGTTTAGTTTATCTTTGTAAACGGATAAGTTTAAATAAGACTATCTCTCTATCTATGTGTCTATCTATTTATCACTATCTTTTTCTTTTTCTTTTTTTTTATATATATATATATATATATATATATATATATTATATATATATATATATATTAAAATTTTTTATTTTACTGGATCCCATTAAAGATGTCAATGTTACCACTCACTACGTCTTCCCTGTAATCGATGACAGGACGGCAACAAGTTGTCTCCTGGAATGTGTTAGAACACTGATTAGCTGTCCTTCTGTTGATTAGATTCTGTTCCCGTTGGTACTCTAAGAACTTCCACTAAACGACCACGGACTGTGACATAGCAGATCCGGACAACGGAACACGACCTTTCTGATGAGAACATCCCCGTCTGAGGACAGAAAAAATACCTGTTTTTATAACGATCCATCAAATGGCGTCACTTCGCCTGTGATGGAAGGTCAAGACGATTGCTGACCGCAAAAGATCTTTAATAGAGGCGGTGGGAATTATTTATTATTGAGCATTTGCGCTCTATCGAATGTGGGAGGTAATCTGGACTGAAGCAACTGAACTACGAAAATCTCCGACACAAAGAGACATCTCTGTAATAGATTAGTTGCGCCAGTTATCGATGCCATCCGGGCAAACCATAGGCCGTGATACAAGTCAGCTTGACAGCATGACGCCTCTGGTGTGGTCTACCAGCTGTGGAGGTGATTCAACAGACTCAGCCGGGTACAGATGGTCATCAAATATCGACATTGTGATCGAGGCGTTGCCGGCAGGATGATGTCAATTTACGATCAGAGGGCAAGCTGACAACTGAACTCTTCTCAATCGTCGCTTACTGCTCAGCTGGCGAGCGAGCGTCCCTACGCTCTCTCTCTCTCTCTCTCTCTCTCTCTCTCTCTCTCTCTCTCTCTCTCTATCTATCTATCTATCTATCTATCTATCTATCTATCTAGCTACCTCTATCTCTGCGCGCGTGTGTGTATACTTCCGGATTAATAATTGAACGGCTTCGGCATATCGGTTATCTCGCCAGTAATGTGTAGCCCCCAAAGTGACAAAGCATACTAAGTGACGCAGGAAGCCAGATTGAGTTGTCTGGGGATAGACTACTTCAAAGCAGGATAAATTATATAACAGTCAACCAATGGTGTGTGTAAGTTAATTAACTCCAGCATATAATATAGAATTTTACACGAATGGCTAGTTCCTTCTTCCAGCAAATGGGTTGGATATACAGGTATCTCTCTAAAGGCATTCCTTATAATAACTTCTATATTAGAGTCATAACACAATCAGTGAACTCCAGTTAAAAGTGTGTCCCTTTTCAAGATATATATCTTGTCCTACAACTGCAGTTCCTTAATTCAGTCACAATTCTACATGATTTTATGCCATAATATATCTCCATATATATATATAACCTCATGCCTGGAGACGACACAAGGTTTACCTGTCACACATTAATTATCTCAATCAAATGTCATGCCCTTGTGTTAACTAATAATCGCAGTCGACATACATCAGCTGCCCCATATAACCCACATCTAAATAACCACTAATATTACAACATCTGTTATTAAACTGTACTCATAGCAGGCGACAGATGTTCCAGATGACGATTATAATTACTGTTTGGGTCTCGGATATTTGATCATTTGTGTCATCTGAAAACACTAAATCTTATCTTGATAAATCAAAGTCACCGCCCAACGTTAGTCTTTGTAGTATGACTATATACGAAGGGATGTGACGCAACCCACACGCATACACAAACAGAGAGACACACCGACACACACACACATACACACACACACACACAAATATATATATATATATATATATATATATATATTTATACATTATATATATATAATATATATATATATATATATATATATATATATATATCGCCAGCAAATGTAATGTCATTAGACAGAAAGATCGATGATCTACATACATAACACATTAAGCCTAGAGACATTTTCTATTTAAAAACGTTCCTACATTAGATTGCCATTCTAAATAATGGCAGTTATTGGTCAATTCCTTTATATATATATATATATATATATATATATATATATATATGTTGTGTGTGTGTGTGTGTGTGTGTGTGTGTGTGTGTGTGTGTGTGTGTGTGTGTGTGTGTGTGTGTGTGTGTGTGTGTGTGTGTGTGTGTGTGTGTGTGTGTGTGTGTGTGTGTGTGTGAAAGTAAGTAAATCAATATTTAAAAGACATAACTTTAAAGGGCTGATTTTAGTTATTACACTAGTATCCATTCTAACGGGCCAATATGAAGACAACTAATCCCCTTTTTGTGCTGTAATCCTCCAACCTTCATTCATAAAACGCGCAAGGTCTGCACAATCTATTGCTAAGGTGCACCAATACTGGTGGTAATTGACAATTGGGTTGCCCTCATTTCAAAGAGGAATTTCGGAATTATGGAACATTTCTGAAGAAAAAAAAACATATCACACAATCTCGAATGTTCTAAGTTTTATTTTTATGCATGATTTAGTCCTCTTTACATTTTTCCTATCATTAATACCGTTCACGTTCGACCCGCACTTCTACGATGTTAATACCCGAATTGATTACAATGTGGTTAGCCACCAATGCGGGGTATATAACGTGCCGTCCGTGATACTTATTATCCACAATTCACTAGCTTCTTAAGCTCTTTTGGGTAACGATCCACCGAAAGGTGAACTGCAACTTATCGAGAAGGAAGTCATTTGCGCTAACCCGACACTACCCAATTATTACCCATCGATCTATACCCAATTATTACCCATCGATCTATACAGCTATCGCATGAGCCTGGAAATCGTAGTATATTTCATAATTGCCTGATAACAATTACCCTTCTCTCCACATTCGGAGGAATCCCACGTCTATAACCATCTACTTTCACTTCTTGGAGTATATTATCCTCGAACTGTTCCCGATGACCCGTTTAAGTAGCACTTTGTCGATAATACGTGTTATCAAACGTTCAAACCAGAGTGCAACATTAACTAGTGTTATGTCTCCAACTAGCTTTTAGTGAGACATGATGACGATATGATGGCAACTTGTCACCTTTTTCCTCTTCGTAATGCCAAACTATCGGTGACTGGTCAAGGATGTAGACGAAGAGCAACCGATACCGAGTTCGTGTGTGTGTGTGTGTGTGTGTGTGTGTGTGTGTGTGTGTGTGTGTGTGTGTGTGTGTGATATTGGGAGGAATTCCTTAACCTTGGTGTTTGTAATTGACCAGAAGTAGCATTCCAGATGAAGGTGAAGAAGGTCAGACGATCCAGAAGAAGGTGAAATTACGCTGAAGTATTTCATTGGGTCACATTACTGATTCAGACTGAAAGCTTTTGGCGGGTTTGATTGTATCGAAAATGATACTTTAAAATCAGAGACAGACACACATATACACACTCTCTATCTGTGTGTGTGTGTGTGTGTGTGTGTGTGTGTCTGTCTGTCTGTCTGTCTGTCTGTCTGTCTGTCTGTATTTCACACACATGGACACTCGGAAGCACACTCGTACACACGTTTATGTCCCACACATTTAAATAAAACGCCATTAACTAGTGTCAGCAGTCAAAACATTGTGAACCCAGTAACAATATATTCATACAAAGCTTTCGAAGCTTTCATGAACCTCTCTCTCTCTCTCTCTCTCTCTCTGTCTATATATATATATATATATATATATATATATATATATTTATGTGTGTGTGTGTGTGTGTGTGTGTGTGTGTGTGTGTGTGTGTGTGTGTGTGTGTGTCAGCGAGAGAATTAAATTAAATTGAAATTAATCTCTATATGTTATGTCCTCTCATTACATTATCGTTGACTTGTGCTGCCCTGACAGTTATACCGTATATGGTATGAAGTGATGTTTCAATGTGGGAAAGTACTTATCACTACCCTGACTTAATAACAAAAGTACAGACGTTGGGCCGCATAAGCTGCCCTGATAGGGAAATGTTCGAAAGATGAACATTTCCAAAATAAAGCACTGACAAGTGGCATTGTCTTGCTTACTCCTCCTACAATGTTTCCAAACCTTTTATTCAAAACGCTCATTTCGTTTCTAAGGCAATAAGTTGTTCTTCAGCAAACTTGGTCGAGCACTATCTGCTTCAGTATCTCATTGCACGAACTGATTTCTGTTTTTGAATTGTTCCGGATGTTTTCATATCGTATCAACCGACACACTTCAATGTTTAGACCTATCTCGGCCTTGGTAACGGCCAAACGAACTCGGGGATTTATGGATAAAAGAGAAAATAAGTGTAACCGCCCAAATATAATACAGTTTTGAATTAATGTTGGTAATGTCTTATAAGATGATTTTATCAAGATAAATACGATTGCCAAAAAAAAAAGCCAGGAATGCAACTTGAATTATTAAGAGCTTAATTACGTCCCGATAGATTATGGCTAAAAAACGAATCTGTCAGGATGTATGGTTGACCTTGAAATGAACCATCGTCCAGATCCAGTATCCTCTACCAAAGGATGTCGGAAGGATGAGTATTTGGTTGGTTTACTTGATTTGAGGGAATATGTAGTTTGAGAATATTTATTAAATATAATTATTATATTATATATATCGATATATATATATAATATATATAAGAGAGAGAGAGAGAGAGAGAGAGAGAGAATGAGGAAGAGAGAGAGAGAGAGAGAGAGAGAGAGAGAGAGATCATTCATTAACACCATTAATTAAGACCTACGTCACTATTGATAATGATACTAATTATGATTTAATCAAATAAGAAATTACATTGATTAACTAGTAGTCATTATATAATCAAATTCATTATATCGATCCTAATTTAGGATAAGTATGTTAGCCTCGATACTAATAAATACTATTGAAAATGTTTGTGTTGTTGTTTGTTTTCTTTTTCGGGGAATATCCCCAGGCTGTCGTTTATTCTGCGCAGCCTCTATGTTGGGAGTGGTTGAGAAAGCTCCTCCCACACCACTCAGAGGGGAGCAGTATGGAAAGATGGAGCCGAAATACCCTGAGGGTGGTCACTGCCAGAGTATTTTACGTCCTCGTGGGTTTTTTAACGTCCCCCTTTAATTTAATTAATTCAGTCGATGCTGTGAGCCGAGAAATTAACCCCTGTAAAAGTTTCGACCTCTTGCTGGGATCGAACCTCTAACGCCTTAGCACCAAGTGCCGGGTGCTTACCGCTAGCCACCGGAGCTCACTGTAATTGAACATGTTTAGTACTTCTGTTACTTCTGTTGTATATAACAATGAAATAGCCACGAATGGTGAACACTATATATAATATATATATATATATATATATATATATATATATATATATATATATATATATATATTTGAACATAACATTGATTTTATTACATCCAATAAACCTGCCATAAAGGGCCACCTTTGCAAAAATGACAAAAACAATATCAATTGGCTAATAGTGAGGTTTGTATTCTTACGCAGATTTAAATATCTATCCACAGTAGATTTGTTAGGCTCTCTCTGCCCCCTCGCCTAAACACAACATAACTGTACTTTAATATAAAGGTTTAAAAAATCTCGCTTTAGGAACTGATATCTTCATTATGACATTAGACTCCCTGATATGATAGTCCGAGAAAGGCTTCACATGCTGGGATGTGAAATGCATTGAACTTTACGTAAGTGGGAAGAATCGTGACTTGATACGGACTCGAGACTGTCTTAGGGTGGCTAAGGAGCACACTACAGGTATACGATAAATATTACTGAGGTTGCGGTTGCTCGTGGGCATACGAAAACCAGAGAAAGGGCGTATTTTATGAAGACTGTGATTACCTACAGTCATGACCTAGTTAATGGTGGATGTGACAACAAAAGCACAATTGTAATTAAGTCAAAATGTGTGACGACGACTGAGATTAAATATGGATGTAAAGGAAACGAGTCGTCAGGGATTTGACATTTAAATTAGCTTAATACATTCAGCGATGGAGAGCAAAGAGTGGGCACAAAAATAACAACAACAATAACAATAATAACAATAATAGTATTAATATTAATAATAATAATAATAATAATATTAATAATAATATTAATAACGAACTTCTACAGCGCCAGTATCTTCGAAAGGAATCGAGCCCAGTGGCGCACCTAGTACACATATTAGGCAATCTCGTACTCAAGGTACAATATCAGCATCGTGTGTCTATGTAATCAGCTTAATACGTATATCAACATAATCTTATTACTTTCCTTAACGAATATGTTATATTTATCAATATGTAGCAACATTTAGCCACCAGACCATGGAACTTAAAGGATGTCCTCCTGTCGATCAATGTGCATTTATTAATAAACATCCACATCATATTAAATTGCTTATTAAGGAGTCTCTAAGAATGCGGACCACGTTTTCCAAGCCCTTTCGACATGTTTTTATTATCACTTTGTTTTAAATCAGGTTAAGTCTTCTTTTTTATTCTTTGACATATATAGAGAATGCTTTCTGTTCAAGGTCAAAGTAGTGTGTATCGCACGGGTAGGAATTCCGTTTAAGTGTTTTCCCAAGATGACGCCATATGCGAGAAATTGACCGTGTAATTCCAAATTGCATAAATATTTAATAAAATGCCTCAAATCGGAAGATCAGAAACCTTGCCATGTTAATACATGTTGATAAATGTTGATTTAAAAAAATCGCTGTGAAGGCTTGAGTGAAGGCGTGGATTCTATAAAAAAAATACTTCAGCATATATTACACTGGCCCAATATAAAGTTCGGTAAGAGTTTGCCTTCATCGAACTCTGCGTTTCAAATCAATTGCTCAACAATGCGCAGGATCATTCCAGAGACTGGGGGTTAAGTAGCACTTTGTCCTTTACGGCTTCATTACAAAGACGATGGCATAGCGTCAGAGGAACTCAAATAGTTAGTCAGCCAAGAAATTAACTCCTCTGAAAAGGTCATCATCGTGTGACTTGGGATTGTCAAATAATGTCAAGTACAAAAATAAGGAATATAGGAACAGATCAGTCCACAGCTATAATATAACCGAAGAACAGTTGACTGTCTAGTTAGATATATGATAACTGGAGAACAGTTGGCTGTCTTGTATGATATACGATAACCGCAGTACACTTGGCTGTCTGAACAACTCGCCTAACGATCTGGGGATGTTTTCTACGACCTCGTGATGTGTCTCTGATAATCTTCTGGCCGATTTCTTTGTTAAATAAATTAGCTTCTATTTGTTGCTCACGGAAGAAAAACCGATTCTATTTAGAATCAACAGTCCACGCATTTTATTTCTAATTCTGTATCATTATGCGTGTTTATCTTATTTCCTGTCCAGGTGATCCTCCAAATCAAAGCTCAGGTTTCGTAGTGTCGCCCTTGGCTTTGACTTTCCTGTGACTTCCACCACCCGCGCTGACCACCAGCAGTTCTTATATGTTTTGACAACATCAAAACAAATAAATGTTTTCTTTAAGACTTGCCTATCCACCAGACCGACCTTCTTTTCCAATTTTTACTAAAGTAGCCATTATGACTGACAGTGGATCATACAATGGGAAATGATTTCCGACAAACAATCCGAAAACGATCTTCATTCTAAGAAAGGAACGAGTTTGCAGACTGCACTTTTCTTCAAATTATTCAAATTTTATGCATTTCTCTGCATTACGTGCCTTGCCTTGTATACAAAATAAATCACCAGCCCATAAGCGGAATATCACGAAATGCATGTCTTCCGTGGAATAAACAACTCATTCATCGATCTTCTTGTCTCGATAACGGCAACCTGATTTCTAATCAGCTAACGGCCCTAAGAGTCAACAGACAGGGGACAACTATTTGACGTCGAATTTCCGGAGAGACGCGCGGTAACTGATTGCTAATTCCGTCTGATGCAAGCCTTCCGCTATGGGCTCATCGCCGCCGCCCACCACCATCGCTCGTCCATCCTAGCATAATTGACTTTGCCTTTCTGGCTGCGTAATGATAACCTCGACAAGCCACACTACCCCGGTCGCCGAGATTGCCTACGGATGTTCCTATGTTACCATCCACCGACCGGGGGTCAAAGCTTCCAGGACATCCCCTTTTAGTTAGACTCTAATGTTTTTGGCATCGCATTCATCTACCGTAGCTTCGTGAATGGAGTTTTGCCACGACTCAGTACATTGCGTCATCGACAAAGGATTACGGTTTAGCAACGTATCGTGCTTGAAATATCAGTCCCCTGGGCTATATAAATAGAAAGACCCGGCTGATTAGTTATGTTAGAACTGATAAAAATGTACAGCTAATTATTTTACCGGTTAGTCCGATATTGTTAATCTGTTCATTCATTCATTTATTTATGACCATCTTTGAAAAATTAAATAAAAATTACAGCATCCATTAAAGTTTTGACGTGTTTATCACATTGGGTGTCATTTGAGATTTGTTATACTGTCTTAAAATTTACGAATATTTCAATTCATTCGTAAGAGTCTTATTTTATGGTATGGTTCGTAGAACAACCTAGACTTTCAGTGGTCCTTTATCACTGTATCTTTGCCTTTGGTACGGCCTTTTGTGTTCACTTATAACTCTGTTGTTTAGTAAAAATACAATTTGCATAAATCACTGCTTAGTTTTGAAACATCATCTTTACAATACTTCGAGGTTGTCATGCTGGAGTTGGTGATGCGAATGTGCCGTTTTTCGGCCACTTTTGTGCACATGGTAGGTTAAATGGGCCGAGCGATCTCCAAAGGAACGCGGATTGTAGTGATCTGCCGCTACACCATTCAGGCGCCTATCAGGTAGAAAATAAGAAAGACAGAGGGACGAGAGGAGATATAGGAGATAAAGAGAGAGGGGAGATTTAGTTAGTGTAACTTACTGTACTGATTTTCAAAGGGGGCCATAACGAAAATAAAGTAATTAGTTTACTTACAAATCATTTAACTGGAGTAGGCACTTAATTTCATTTTAAAAGTGTCAATTATTTCTGTTACGTGATGTTGGTTCGGTGTTATTTATTCATTAGATCAGCACCATACTCTATCCAAGGCTGATTTGGATGGACGTATTCCACAATGCATCAGTGTACATAATTAGACGATATATCCCGGCGCATCTTACTCTTAGCTCCTTTGTATTTGGTGATTATATACAAAATAAATCACAATGTCATAGCTATCTTAAGTGTACCGAGACTGTTCTGCGCTCAATCTTATATAGTTCACGAATGCCTTTAATGTTATTTTTAATGAGCATCCATACGCGTGTTTTAACTACATCCTTCACTAGTTCATGGATACCGAGAAGCTTACCTGAAAGCTGCTAGAGTTGGCAGACACTTGGTTAAAGTTCCCGTTTCGAGTACTGCTGTTAGGTTTGTAGATTGAGTGAAATATGTTTCCGTATACGGGTCGTCTTATACGCCAACCATAAACGAACACTGAGGAGAGGAGTTGGCTACAATATGTGAGAATCGTGCATTGCATCCAATAATATGTCTTCAGAATAGAGCCATCTGAGTTAAGGAACCGTATAAATGCTAAATTACTCAAACCAATAATGGCATCCCATCTGAAGGAACTCGCTGCATGTATTGTTTACACATAACACATCAATAACTTATTAACGCATGTCTGTAACTTAATAGCCATTGTAGTATTCGTGACAGCCAAGTAATCTATTTTTCCCTAAACATGTTATATTACTTAAATAAATAATGTAATCTTTTCTAAACGAACTTGAGGCATGTACGTTTTACACACCAGTGACTTGTACACAACATGTTTTTATCTGATGAGCGGTTGTAGTATCCCTGGAAGTCAAGCACCTTTTCCCTAATGCTACATTATGTAAAGAAATGTGTGTCATCAGTTATCCTCTACTAGTGAATATCCATTATCTGGCACCCCCACTTTTTGTTTGCTACACGATGCCTTCATTCAGTGGTAGTCTATCTATGCTAATATACACCCAAAATTATAAATCTGTTTAATCAAAGTATAATATTAAAATTCCATTTCTTGTAGTGGATATACCATCTAATACTAAATGCAGACTTCCTAACGGTGTACATGAGATAATACCTCATTAAAAAGTACATAAAAGGTGCGTTTAGTGTCGAATAGACCCTGATAAAAAAGCTAATAATTTTACTCCGAGACATTGTAAGTAACACGATGTGCCGCTTGATCCAGACAATTAGCATTATATATGACGCATCCACCGAAGGTTACAATACTCTGTTGTAAACAGATATTAGTCTCGCACTCTTAGAACCTCATCGGATACCAAGAGATAGTTAGATGCCATATTATTGTGGATTTTGTTGTTGTTATAATTGGTGCGAGTTTTGTGCTTGTTATAAATCGTTTAATATTAATGGCAATTTATTCATGTAGGCGCTATAATTATTTGTAAATATTATCTTCTGCGATAACATTTTTAATTTATCTCTCAAGTATGATATATATTTTTCGCCTGGTAATTGCACTTATGAAAAAGAAACAATGATGTTTAAGATATGTATTACCTCATGTAAATCTACATCAGTTATTCGAAAAGGCTGTTCTGCAATTTATTTGGATGTGTTTACTTTAGGCAGAAAAACTTGTGTCAGCTATCCAGCTCCTCAAATGGGTTTTGATTAGCCTCAGTACAGATAAACTACCCTCTGCTTCTGCAGATGTGGTAGGCTGAGTAAATCCTGGAAAGGAATCTGGATCTGCATGCAGATACTAAGGATTTCATCAAAGTATCAGGTAAATCGGCCCTGTCAGACTGCCTGGACCACATATTGAACCATCTGGATACCTCATTATCTAATGACCTCGGAGTTGGCAGGTCGGCATGCCGTGATTCAAATTGCTCTCGCGGTGACTTCCCTAGTTTGACAATTAAAGATGGTATTAGACTCAGCAAAGTGCTCACTGGCCGGCAGTTGTCTGCAGAGAAATGGTTTTGTAACTGTTGCAGTAAGATATCAATAAAAGGAATGCCAATTGATATCTTGTAATAAAGAAGAAGTATGTCAACAGGTACATTCGACCTATTACACTGAACCCTTGGAACCCTTGGCATTTCCTCTTCAGTACCTATATATGAAGCCAGCTGCTTTGCTTCGTCGTACCATCTCTGGAATTCTACACCAATGTCATCCCTCAAACATTGAATCTCTGATTTGATATTGTCAATAATTGTGTATGTCGCGAACACGTCAATATCTCTTCTTTGTAGTTTAACTGACAAACCTTTCAAATAATCCAAACTATTATTTAATACTGTAAAGCCAACAATAATTCTAAAACTCTGCAGATTAATTTCAAACCATGAGCCGTAGTCTTGGTGTCACTATCCCAATTCCAACGGCTTTCATTAACCTCTGGATAAACATGTGGATTAACCAAGTTTCTCCTGGCGAGTGCTGGGGCAATGTTCTTTGAGAGCAAACTCCAGGAATGTTTGCCTCTTGGGAGAATTGTCAAAAAATGTACTTACTAAATTATTATTTAACAGACAAACTATTAATAATGCTATCAGCCAC
>JAODUP010001478.1:35000-50954 GCA_025642065.1 Paralvinella palmiformis | reverse complement strand
AGTACTGATCACGTTGTAAGTAATGCAGTGGTCCCATGTATTTGTATATGTTGAGTGGTCACAGATATACACATATCGTCAACCTGGTATATATATATATATATATATATATATATATATATGATTTAACTTAATAACCTTCAGTTGTCAAATAAGCCTAACTGTATGAAGTTGCTGACTAAAATTGTTAAAAAGTGGTTTATAAATGTTTCCATTTAGTCACAACTCTCGTTTCGATAGTCACATCTGCATAGATTAGTATTAAGAAATAGCATTCAGTACAATGAGCAAATCATCAAGAACAAACAACCATAATAATGTAATGGTTTATTGACTAAGATACAGACTGTAACCTGAAGACTGGATTGATCCAATAGCAATTATTCTTAAGATGATGTACCTGTGACCAAATAAGAAGTGGTTGTTACTGTGTTTATATTCCAAACTGTTAAATAAAATAACAATTACCCGAGAACGTTTTATCAAACTCTAACTAGTCTACGGCACGAAGATGATAAGACAGCTGTGATACCTGAATGATAAATAATATCGAACTGATAGTTGTTAAACGACAATTATTAATTGGAATTATTAACCTGCTATCTGCACAACGATGGGTATTTGGCGAGTTTTCTGGAGATTCTACTGATAGCAATGTGATATCAAATTCATATAAACTTTTAATTTTCTTTGTTTCTGAAAGTCACTTTGCAGGACAATTAACGCAAAGTTTTATTCACAGAAATGTTTGATGTATTACGTCCACTTTTGTCCACAGGTTAAAAGAAGTTAATGAGTCAAAGATGAGATATCCTTTAGAAATGCCCTAGCGGAGAATTGAACTCCGTTATGACTACAGCACTACCAGTTAAATCATGGAAGCACCCTTTATTCTCAAAAACCACCATAACTCTCAGTGATACATAACAAGAAAATTGGTCAAACTCATGGCTAATTGAAACTCATTACATTTTTTAAATGAAAAGAATAAGTATATCTGTGTGTGTATGTGTGTGTACGTGCGTGCGTGCGTGCGTGTGCCTGTGTATGTGGAGGATACATATAGAGAGGCTCAGGCATAAAACATCAACATATCTAAACATTATTTGATATCCCTACCTCCATAAATCTAAATCTAAATAAATCTAAATATAGAATGTTCTATGCTTCCACATGTTGATACATATTTTCTTAGACGTATACATGCGGCTGGGCTACTCATCAGGCAGTGGGCCACAGCTAATTCGCTTTTCGTATGCGACAAATATGTCACCCCCACAGGGAAGCAGTTGGCTACAGACAAAAAGCGGAAGCAAAAATATAAAAAAAACACCATTTGACACCACAGCTTACAGTGTACAACACGAGCCTGTGGTTCAATAGTAAGTTAACATGTATGCAAAATAAATATTTTTACACCTCAATTTAGATTCAACAGTAATTTGCTGTGGCTCAAAAGTAGCCTAGTCATAAAACATTTTGATAGGACAGATGCTGATCTCGGCTCCATTCTGGGTTAGAATATCTAAACAAATCCTAACGTATATTAGCCATACGAACAGATATCTGACAGGTTCAGAGTCTCTAAGTTGTTGTTTCATCGTGGTGAACGCCTATCCATTTTATGGACTCTCGGCGCGCCAACCAACATAACAGTTTACGTTGAACACACAACAAACGCGTGTCCTGTACACTATCCGCGTAGCCAAGTTGTTAACCGATCAGGATGAAAATATGTGCGTTTCATGAACTCGCTAACGAACATAACAGTTTCAGTATACCTTTTATGAGCTAACCAACACAACAGTTTCAGTTGAACACATGAAAACGTTATGTCGTGTACACTACTATATAGAGTAGCATTGAGGTGACATAGCTGAAAAAAACAAAGTAGCAATATTGTACAATGAATTATTACTGAACTTAAACGAAATATCATCTCAATCCTGCGTAAATACAGTGATTTACTCAAACGTAACAGCTAATCCTCATACGTTTCCGTTCATCACTAAGTGAACCTTCATTCACCCCTAATATAGCGCCCCTAAGTATATGCAGTTAAGTGTGGTGGGATCTAAATCAAAGCGCCTATCCTCTTGATACAACTGACCCATGTTCGAGAACAGAAATTATAAAATGTATTAACAGTGTGTATATGTGTGTGGGTGTGTGTGCGGACGTATATATATATATATATATATATATGTGTGTGTGTGTGTGTGTGTGTGAACGCGCGCATGCTCGCGCAGATGAAGAAGGGATGGATTCACTGCGTTGGCTATATACATAGATACATCAATTCCAAGATACATAAGGAGAATGGATAATTACGTTTAAATTAATTAACTAATTTGTGCATGTAGTATTTAAATCGGCAAATATATAATAATTGTTTATTATCATTAAATCTTGAAGATTTCGAGTCATCCGTAGGCAATACAATTTTCTATATTCATCAAGGAAGAGAAAAGGTTTAGCTCATTGTAGGGATCAGTGATACATACAACGGTGCGTTATCACATACAATTAATGTTCAAACCATATCACTGCGCAGTGATACCAAGAGGACGGGTATACATTGTCAAAACCTGAGGACCAAGAACTGAACCATTTATTACACCATATATCAAAAAATAATATTAGATAAAATAGCACGAACAGACACTCTCTGGGAGAGTTGTTCGAGATAGGATCGAAACCAACCAAGTACTATACTTGGCACATACAGAACATGTCTATCAAAATAGAGACATCTACATTGTGATTAACTTCATCAAATGCAGCAGATAGGTCTTGCCGAACCAGTAATACCAGCATTCTTCGATCAATTGACATCGTAATTTCATTTTTCACGCGAAACCAGGCCGTTTTCAGTGCTGTAACTACTTCTCTGTGCAGACTGTAATGATTCATTTAGGTTATTTGTAATTAAATATTTGTTTAACTGGAAGCCAACTGCCCTTTCTATAACTTTAGTTAAATATTTGTTGGTTTCTCTTGGAATTGAAAGACAATTTGCCCCAAATGAGTATCAACAACTGAGATGCCCACGTTCATATAATCGAAATAGTTGGTACCATCTTTGAAAGTTTGAATTTCTTTGTTATTGGTGGCGGATTTATCCAGGGATCATTTGCACAAAACCATTGAAAGTAAATTTTTTCCACATTTCCTCTTCGGCATAAAGTGGCAACATTGGCATCATTAATTTCGAAGATACGTGTTATCATCAAATGGCATTATAAGAAAAACGGTTTGATCGATTAGAGACCGATGGCATGAATACAAATATTTAAATATGACTTTTACGGTGGCATTCGAACTACCAGCCTGGTAGGAAACAGGAAATGAAAATCTCGCATGAAAAACATCGCATTTTCACAACGTAGATGATAGATTAAATAATGTCTTCAATTAATAATCTTTAACTAGTATTAACAGTTTTTAAGAGATAATCATTTCTCATTTCAGACAAACACATTTCCATCTTATTATCTTTTTTATATACGCTATGATATATTGTAACAAATTGAATGTATTATTAATTCCACATAAGAGTTCAAATTTTATTTTATTGTGACATTCATCTATATATTAATATATAAAACATGCTATGTTCATAGGGAATAAACTCAATTAATATTCTAAAATGTCATGGCTAAATGCATATGTGTGCATATTTGTGTGTGAGTGTGTGTGAGTGAGTGAGTGAGTGAGTGTGTTTTAGGGTACATAGTAAGAGGCAACAGGCACAGAGCATCAACATATCTAAACATCTTCGAAACCTACCTCCATAAATATAAATACAACTATACATACATTAATCTAAAAATAAAATGTTCCATACCTCCACATATTGATAGATGTGTGCGTATACCTAAGCATGTGTCTGGTCTACTCATCAGCCTGTGAGAACCAGCTAATTCGCTTTTCGTACGCGACAAATATGTCACGCCCACATGAAAGCGGCTACATGCAGGCTACGTACAAAAAGCGGAAGCACGTAAAAACATACCATTTGATACCACAGCTCGCAACAAACATCACGTGCGGGTGGTTCAATGGTGACTTACTACATACATATCATAAACTATTTTGACACCACAGTTTACATTCAACAGTAATTTTCTGTGGTCCAAAAGAAACCTGTATATAAAACATTTCGACACCTCAGATGCTGAGGTGTATTAGTGTGTGTGTGTGTTTTAGGGTACATATAAAGAGGCAACAGGCACAGAGCATCAACATATCTAAACATCCTTCGAGACCTACCTATGTGTGTGTGTGTCTGTGTGTGTGCTATTACGACCTGCTTTAGTACAAATGTCAGTCTTTTAATAGCAATAAAGCTAACAGTTTTAATAGTAGTAGCTTCGTGACGCCATCCCGTGGTACAAACTGGCCTTTGAAGACAGCGACAATTGGGTTCTATAGTTAATATAGTATTGCTCTGAAGAAATATACAGCAATTGAAAAATAGCTATAAATAGAGCTCTTTAGATAATTAATCTAAACATTCTCATAACTACCGTGATTTAACTTGGGTGTTCTACTGCCAAACTTCACAGCTGTAGGTAATTCGCTTTTTGCTTTTGCTTGGTGGCTTAGGGACTGGTGAGACATTACACATGTCTCAGCAAGAAAAGAAACATCCAGAGTTTGAATTCACGGTTCGCGATTCTCAGTCTCTTATTATGCACAGCTAAAACACATATTACCCGTGGTAGGGCTTGAGGTTCGTGTTTTCGTTTTATCAATTTTGTAATATTTAATATCATGAAGCTTTAGTGACGAGTAGATCATAGTATTTATTGGATTTGTATGTTTATGAGGTATTTGACCCTCCAGCAAATATCACAAGGCATATTATGCTGCGGTTGAGATGTTCCGTTTTCTGTGAGTGGAGATTATATTTCATGGTCCACATAAGCTAAAACAAGTTGTTCTAGAGTTGTATATTCCGTGCACTATTTGCGTTTTGGGGAGGAAGCCATATATGTGTTTCGTCTGGTTATCCAGCATTTAAATAACTATAGCAGGCACAGTATGCTCTTAAAGCATTGTAAGTACTCCTGACTCAGGAATAGAAAGACTGCATTACACTGATATAGCTATTATAATCCCGGCGTGTCATTCGCAGTATCGGAGATCTGCCTGAAATCCGCTCTTCTCGACTATGGGTCAAATAGATCAAATGGATAGGCGCTTTAATTTAGATTCCACCACACCTAACTGCATATACTTAGGGACGCTAAATTAGGCGTGAATAAACGTTCACTTGGTGATGAACGGAAACGTATGAGGATTAGCTGTTGGGTTCAAATAAATCATAGTTTTTTTACTCAGGTTTGAGATAATATTTCGTTCTAGTCCAGTAATAATCCATTGTGCAGTATTACTACTTTGTTTTTATTTTAGCTAAATCACTTCACTGATTCCATTGGACCACAGCCAATTACCGTTGAATGTAAACTGTGGTGTCAAAGTAGTTATAATATGTATGTAGTAAGTTGCCAATGAACCACACGCACGTGTTGTTTGCTGCGAGTTGTGTCATGTGGGCGTGACATATTTGTCGCATACGAAAAGCGAATTAGCTGGGCTCCACAGGCTGATGAGTAGACCAGACACATGCATAGGTATACGCATATGTGTATCAATATGTGGAGGTGTGGAAGTTTTATATTTAGATTAATGTATGTGTTTTGATTTATGGAGGTAGGTCTGGAAGGATCTTTAGATATGTTGATGCTCTGCGCCTGTAGCCTTTCTACATGTATCCTAAAACACACACACATATACACATACACACACATACACACACATACACACACTCACTGATATACTTATTCGTTTCATTTAAAAAATGTATTGAGTTGAAATTAGTCATGAGTTTGACAAATATTCTTGTTATATGTCATTGATTATAATTCTGCTGGTTTTTGTGAATAAAGGTTGCTTCCAGGAATTAATTGGTAGTGCTGTTGGCCACATTTCTCTACTACATGAGTTCAATTCTTCGCAACAGCATTTCTAAGGGATGTATCATCTTAGACTCATTTAACCTGTGCACAAAAGTGGCCGTAATACATCAAACATTTCTGTTATTAAACTTTCGCATTAAGTGGTCTTCAAAGTGACTTTCCGAAACAAAGAAAATTAAAAGTTTATATGAATTTGATATCACATTGCTATCACTAGAATCTCCAGAAAACTCGCCAAATACCCTTTGTTGTGTAGATAGCAGGTTAATAATTCCAATTAATAATGGTTGTTTAACAACTATCAGTTCGATATTATTTGTCATTTAGGTATCACAGCTGTCTTATCATCATCACGCCGTAGACTAGTTAGAGTTTGATAAAACGTTATCGGGTAATTGTTATTTTATTTAACAGTTTGGAATATAAACACAGTAACAACCATTTCTTATTTGGTCACAGGTACATCATCTTAAGAATAATTGCTATTGGATCAATCCAGTCTTCAGGTTACAGTCTGTATCTTAGTCAATAAACCATTAAATTATTATGGTTGTTTGTTTGTGATGATTTACTCATTGTAATTGATGTTATTTATTAATACTCTATTCAAATGTTACTATAGAAACGAGAGTTGTGACTAAATGGAAACATTTATAAACTACTTTTTAAGAGTATTAGTCAGCAACTCCATAAACTTAGGATTAGTTGACAACTGAAGGTTATTAAGTTAGATCATATAAATGGCAACACGACAAATACATGGGACCAATGCATTACCTACCATGCGATCAGTACTTGTAACTCAAGTCTTTAATCAAAACCAAATAATTTATACACGCATGTCCGAAATATATGAAAGAGCTTGTACATAGACCCCTGTTTACTTTAATGGGAGGAGGCAAAAACAAATGCGCACACATAATCATACATACATGAATATCATGGCAACACGACCAAAAATAATTCATTATGCAGCAAATCAACATATCCTACTACTACTACTACTACTAATACTACTACTAATACTACTACTACTAATACTACTACTAATACTACTACTTTTACTAACAATAAAAAAAAAAAGTAATATTCTGACATTTCTTGAATATTTGCTACTTCAGTTGATCATTATAGGGGATATGCCACAGCAATCGTCTCCCGTACCTGAGCTGGGAATATCAAGGAATCATGGTTGGTATCAATTAAAACTTCCAAGAAACTCATTAAGTTAATCTTTAAATGTTACAGTATGTGCTTTATTCTTTCATACCACATTATTTTAATCTTGTTCTTCATCTCTGAAGTATAATATTGAATTAAGTGAATGATAACGTTTCTTATTGTAGAGTAAACCTGATAACCATCCTAGATAGACAACACTTAGTAAGCGTTTTATTTGTAGTATTATTTTATTTGTATTATTATTATTTGTTTGTTTATTATTATTATTATTATTATTTTTATTATTATTATTCTGCTGTCTGCCTGCCTCAAATTGAATTATTCTATTCATCACACAGTAACCAAATATTTATGGTGATTCCAATGGTTATATTGATACGTCAGATTGGTCGATATTTTACATACATCCTGCTACAAGGAGCCCCTTACTTTGGCCTTTGGCTGTTGTCTCGTACGGAGTATCTAGTGTAATTAATGCTCTTTCAGTTTGATGTATACCACTTACTCACCTATCCACAATCTTCCTTCAAACAACTTATCGATTTCTTTTATCTAGCATGGTTAGACTAAATCTAACATAGTGGGGTTATACCGGGGGGAAAACTGTATGAATAAACTTACTGAACAATGAGAGCCCAAATGTTAGCAATTAAATATGAGAAACTATCGACAGATCTATATGTGTTGATCGAACTACTACATTCATCAGACAGATATTGAAGGATGGCAATAGCCATATTCAAAAAATCTAGTCAACAATTATTAGGTTTGACTAAAAAACGATCTTTGCCTCTGGAAAGTTATTACATATTACCGTCGCATATTTGGACTAATATTTAGAACCTTGGTTTCTTCTATAGCTACGATAGATACGATTACACAAAAAGAAAGGATTCGATTTTTTCGCACAAATTCCAAAACACTCCTTTTACTTCAGACGCTATCTGTCGTACAAACGCATTGGATTCCCCTTCTCCCATTTGAAAGCTAATTGAAACTCAATACATTTTTAAATAAGACGAATAAGTGTATTAGTGTGTGTGTGTGTGTGTGTGTGTATGTAGTGTGTGTGTGTGTGTGTGTGTGTGTGTGTGTGTGTGTGTGTGTGTGTGTGTGTATATATATGTGTGTGTGTGTGTGTTTGGTTTAGATTAATTATCTAAGTAGCCTTTATTTATAGCTATTTTTCAATTGCTACATCTATATTCAAAGCAATGCTATATAAATTATATAACCCAATTGTCACTGTGTTCAAAGGTCAGTTTGTACAACGGTTAGGCTTCACGTAGCGACTACTAATAAAACTACTGGCTTAATTGCTATTAAAAGACTGACATCTGCAGTTTACTGTTTAAGCTATGTTATCAGATTCAAACAGACCTAATGTCTGCTATTCTAACTGTTATTGTAATAACGTACTTAAATGTTATTGATGACAAGCAGATTAGAGTTACTCTTCAATGCCATAGTATAAATTGGACGTAACTGGACCTAGGAAAGATCATTCTATTCTCACATACAACCAAGGTGAATTTTAAATACGACACAAGTTGTTATATAAAACACACCAACCACGCGAGCTGTCTGCAATGCCACCGCTCGAGATGCGATGCAGTGTTTCTATTCGTAAGTCAAGAGATCGTACAATGCTTTAAGAGCGTACTGTGCCTGCTGCAGTCATTTAAATGCTGGATAACCAGGCCAGACACCTAAACGGCGTCCCTCCAAAGACGCAAATAGTGCACGGAATATACAGCTCTAGATCAACTTTTCTTAGAATGCCGGCACTCGACACATAGAAACGGAACACTGAACGGCAGCATAATATGCCCTGTGATATTTGCTGGAGGATCAATCCGTTTTAGGTGGTTATCTATGAAAGATAATACATTATTCACTATTGCAGTCATATACTATTCGATTTCCTGGTGGCATTATGTTTCATATTGTCAAACAACTAGTCTTTTAGCTAATTCTAGGGAGCATATAAACATATCGAGGTCTTGAATCCTGGGGAGGTGAAAGGAATTTAAATAGTTTTCCACAAATGACATCCGTAGATTTAAGTTTATTTAAAATTCCACTTCTTTGAATAGCCTTTCTGAGGTATATAGGGTCACTAAGTTTTTTTTCGTAATGATCACGATTATTTAATTGACGATAATCTTCAGTAAAACAATCCTAGTTGTTCATTTGTTTCTACTAATTAACCTCCATCGGCTTCTTTAATTACTATATCTTTATTAACTGAGACTATTTAGTAGTATAGCTGCTAAAGATGACTCCTTTTATGGCGGAAGTGAAAAGATTCCTTTTTTTTTCAAGTAATAATTACCGAGGCCATATTGTGAAATTATGCAAATATTTATAAAGATAATTACCATACCTTTCTAACGGTGTAGTTGTTCACAGGAAAACATTGCTTATGGTGTATTATTAAAAATCTACCAGCCTATTATATATATATATATATATATATATATATATATATATATATATATATATATATATATGTGATATGTGATTATGATAATATATGTATTTGAATATCTTAAATATATTAATGCAGTTAAGGAATAATACCTCAACCAGTCCAACCAATTGTCGTCAGAAATATCTAGGAAGTCGCTTTCAACTGCATCGAAATCAATTCAAAAATCCTGAAGATAATAAAGATGTTCAAATTATGAATATAAAAATCAATAACAACTCAAATTGCACAGACAGTTAAAATATGTTCAAAGAATAAACACAAATGAAATACCTGCATCTGATATGTAATTATTATCCGGTGCTATTTCTTCAGCAATAAGTATAAAACTAGTATAGTACTGGGATATATTTAATGTACAGACAATGTCGACAGCTGTCATCATTATCTGTGCATTATATAGGTAGTCCATAAATGTAGCACGGCAACACATAGGCTTATATTTAGCGTGATTTATGACAAACTGGATATTTTCCCACTCAACGTAGTAGGGCTGGATGTTCTTATAAAAACAGTGATGCCTTCTAATCAGGTAGTGCTAATGAGATATTCCTGGATGACATTTTGTTGGTTGTGATGAAAGTGGCTTCATTGTCTCCCGGAAGCCGACATACAGTCATTGCAAAACGGAATGTTGTCATACATAATCGATAGCCATGCAGAAAATGAAACTTTGGAACACAGTTACGAAGAAAATGTAAAAAACAGAGAATTTCAATTTCAATTAAAACCTTTATTGCGCTTATTTTCGGTTAAACGATTTCTATGGCCCGACAAAACCAGACCAGATACCTATGCCGTATTCCTTGGACGGAAAAGGTTTGTGATCAAGGGAACAGGCGGGTCGGGTGGAGAAGGTTACGGTGGATATCCATCCTGAAAAAAGGTGTGTATTGAGCCTTTGTCTGAAACATGATACTGCTGGGACAGAATGAACTTCGTGAGGTAGATAATTTCCACAATGAAAGACCATTGTAGCTGAGAAAGTTGTGAAAGTGTACTTTTGAATTGTTTAAGCTAGTGTTTACTTGGCGGGTATAGCGTGTCATATGGGGACTGAAGTATGCGGGGACACCAATTTGTATAAATGTGTAAATGATAGATGCTGTTTTGAAGCGTATTTGATGGGCATCCAATGTAGATATCTAGGAACAGGAGTAATATGGGAGAACTTAGGTGAACGTTTGACTATGCGGGCCAATCAATTTTGGACACATTTTAACACAGGATAAGGAACGAAAGAGATAATTGCACTTATCGAGCTTTCTCTTGACTAAACCATTTGCGACGGTGGCTGCTTTGTTTTCGGTGAGATTACACCTGATTCTTCTGAGGTCGCGAAGACCCACAGAACAAGAACTAAACACCGATGTAACGTGGCTCGAGAAGGAAAAATCAGAATAAAAGATAACACCTAAATTACGAGTTTAGTCCGTAAGACTAATAACACTACGTAATATATGAACAGGAAAAAAACAGCCAACTTTTCTCGCTGTGATTTGTTACCAAGCACGATGAAAAGGACCAGATTGCAAGAATCTAGCATGGATTTGAAATCCAAATTACTGCTGGTTTTGGTATCCAAGTGGATATTAAAATCACCACAGATTAACGTTGGAGATGATGAAGAACAAAGGAAACCATAAAGTGACATGAACTCATCCAAGCACACTTAGATTCCAGAATCAGGAGGTCTGTAGATTGACGCAAATATTATCATACTATTGCATCATCATCATCATCATCATAATCATCATCATCAACATTATCTGATTATTATAATTATTATTATTAATTTTAATATTAATATAAATATCATCATCATCATCTTCCAACTCATTATCATTATAAAGTATTTTAGTTGTGTAATTATGACACAAAGTGTAATTCATTTGGAGTATAAATGTCAGTATCTATATTTAATAGCAAACAAAGCATCAATTAAAATTTAGAAGAAAAACACTCAAGTAACTACATTAATATAGATACAGTTTAAACTCATTTACTGAAGAAAGTCCAAAGTATGACTTGTTTCCCATGTGTTTATCTGTGAATAGAACGGCTATTTGGAGAATGTTGTTCCTTCAACTAGTTAACATATTAATTTATTATATATTTACAAAAGATTGGCAACAAAGAATATTTCGTCATGCATCCATATAAACCGATAATAACAATAGAGTCTTGAACCACATCAATATTTTGTAGGTAATATGACAGATAACTGTTATGTCACAATGTGGATGCTAGAGATACATAAACAGGAAGATCCATAAACATAAAGACCCACAAGCTGATTGATCACTGCTCGTTTCTGTCATGGTCAATAGACAAGCTGTCGTCGATGACGCACCTAATGCGTGTACATCGAATATTAAAAATCAATACCTAAAAATGAAAAATATCTGGTTGATAATTAGAAGCTAGTTTGATATTTAAAGCATCAATTTCCAGTACTAATTCCTTTTCATAACCTTTACTTGTCACAACGCTTACCGAATCAAAAGGGGCATGACCAATTAATCATAACGTACAGATGAATACTGTGATAATATTTATGACATTAATTTTACTAACAAACACTATCTAGACCAGTTTATAATACAAATGTATTTAATTGTTAACGTAGAATTCGTGTATGATTAAAAAGATTTAAAAAAATTGTAATAAATAAGCACACCAGTTATATTAAATATGATATAGGTAGAAATAAAGCATACTACTACTACTACTGTTCCTACTACTGCTGCTCCTACCACCATTAATACTACTACTACTAATAATAATAATAATAGGGCACGGTGCGAAAAGATTCTGGTAATGTCAGTAATGTTTCAGACCCGAAAATGGTTGGTGAGGTAACTCCAGCTGGATATCCATTCCATCATATAGCTCAGATTTACAAGAAACCCATTTGCGTTTTCTGGCTAAGATTTATGAAAATTACCAACTGACTCTGTATACAGGGTTGTCAGTTACGTGACCAAAATAGTCCCGCCTCTCGACGGCAGCCATGATGTGTGTCAAGCGGGCCACAGCTGTCGTCATTGGCAGCCGCCATTATTTAGACAGAGATTCCGCCCCGCGCTTGTAAATGAACAATGAGTACGATGGCGAATCGTTAGATAGTGTTACTAGCAGTCGATATCACGATAAATTACGTCTGATTAAAGGTGAAGATTCGTACGAAACGCCGAACAAAGACTGGAAGTTTGATCCAAACAGTCTGCCCGCCATCGCCTATCCCGACATAGTCAATTACTGCGTTTACTCTCAGAGTGCGTACACATTGAATGATCTGAAAGGGTACAAGTCCCTCGAAGCCTACAACCTGTTCATCTGTGGTTGGGTGTCAGATATTTGCTCAAGAGAAGTCAACGGTCACGTTGTCGTGACAGCCAGGGTAAGTTTCCCGGACTCTTGATTACTAGAGTCTATTCTACGTTGGTTATTTGAGAGTAGTGCTTGTTAACGCCTTGATGATAATTGACCGGTGGGCTAGTTTTATGTCTTTACCAGCCAACAGATTAGATATGTTTACTAAGTAACTTGTTTAAGTCATACACAATATAAAAAGTAGTTTTATTGCAACGATAATTGGCTATCTATAATAATATGAACAAAATTGTGTTAACATTATTTTGTCAGATGATGTAAGAATCAGTCACAAACTAAAACAGTTTTTTCATTGTGAAATTATTTATTAATTAATCCGTAACTGTTAATCCTTAGCTGCCCAGTGATTCACATAATTACGCAATATATTTGTTGTGTATCATAATATGAACATTTTGTATCTGATTGCCAATGTATTAAACATTGCCTTTGTTTCTATTCAGGTCCGCCATTCTCAAAGCATCTCAGAGACTCCTCTACAACCCTGGATTATAGCAGAGAAGGATGGCAACATCTTGTCTGCTCACTGCACATGTATGGCTGGATTGGGGGAAGGTAGAAGATATAAACTTTAAATCTACGAAATCATTGAAGAAAGACATTGATTGTGCCATCTCCCAGACCCCACCAAACAAGCAGACAAAACCCATGACTCTCCCTGATGTGCCTCCACCCATTGATGATGAACTGTCAACCCTGTTCAGCATGAAAGTGGCATAAAGCCTGTCATTCTGTCGTTCATGTCGGACTATGCTCAAGGTTATGTCCCGAGACAGCTTAGTTCGAAGTACCCACTGCTACTGCCTGAACCTCGGGATGAAGATGCGTTTCATCTCTCCGAGGCTGAATTGTTCCACAAGTTTGAGCATGTGTTTGAATCCATCTGTGTCACGTTCAGTTGGTAGAAGAAAATACGAGGCAGCAGGCTGACTGCAAAGAATGGCACCGATTCTGCACTGGCCGCATCACAGCTTCCAGGATGAAGGCCGTCTGTAGCACAAGCGTAGAAAAGCCTGCCAGGAGCCTCATCTAGGCAATATGCTATCCTGACACAGACCACTTCAAAACGAAAGCAACGCAGTGGGGCTGTCAGCATGAGGAGGATGGCTTGGCAGCTTACAGGAGCATGATGGAGCACTCTCATGACTCCTTCAAGGTGGAGAAGAGTGGCTTTGTCATAGGCAGTGACTATCCACATATTGGAGCATCCCCTGACTCCATGGTTGAATGCAGCTGCTGTGGGAATGGAACTGTCGAAGAAAAGTGTCCCTATTGTGTGAGAGATAAATAGATACCAGAGTGGCCGAAGTAAGTTTCATGCAAGGAAAATATAGCCGTTATGGTACAGCTGCGAAAGTCTCACCAGTACTATTACCAAATACAGACACAAGTATTTGTATGCAATGTGAACTATTGTAACTTTGTAATTTGGACTGAGGAAGGCCTGTATCATGACTGGATGGAGCGTGATCATGAGCTTTGGGATGAAATCTGCGAGCGAGCAACTGGATTTTTTAAACGGGCTGTGCCACCTGAATTAGTTGGGAAATATTTTTCTAAAATTCAGCCAACAACATCAACAGCTGCATAGGGACCATCCACGCCTGCTAATGAACACCAAAGGTAAAGTGATACTGTTGAGAGCTACCCAATTTCAGCTCTAAAAAATGAAAGACTGCTTCACATGCACAGTGAACTTTGGTGAATGTCAATAAGAAACTGTCTTGTGTTACAAGAATGTATGATGAGGTACTGACTACACTCCTCGACTGTATGCTTAATTATTATATTGTCGTTCTGCAGAATGAGTGACAATGGTGGTAATAAATTACATATCACATTTTAAACCATTTATTTCGAACACAACACCATAGTATAGTGTTTACTAATACTGAACAATAGTTACCAGTGACTGTATGCAACCTGAGCATATCTGATCTATATTATTATGATTATTCGTTAAACAAATTACCCTGAATATTTATAATTGGAATCTGACTGAAACAGATCTTATCACAGCTAATTGAAAGCAACATGTCCATTTCAAACTGGAGTTCAACTTAGTCACTTGTTACTGCATATTCGCAACAATTTGTCAATGCACAAGATATTGTAACAATTTTATCAATGATAGGTTTGCTGTCTGTATCAGTAATTAAATAATCAATAGATACTATATCCTGTAGCATAGTGTATTTGTTACGAAGTAACCCAATTACCCTTTCAACGTGTATTCTGACATTTGCTATAGCCCTACTGGATTCCACATCTATTGCAGACAGTTGTTTCCTCCCCTTGGTGAATAATGGAATCTTAACCTTGTTTTTGACATATTTTTCACTGGTTCTCCCACCCGGACCCTTTGATATAAAAGACACACTTCCCTGTGGTGTGATGCCAATTAAATACTTTATTGTATTATGGTCATTGTACTGTGACCAGGTTTGAGCACGGGCCATGAGATTTGAAGGACGTTCTATAATCATTTCGAAGCAGTCAATTATGATGGCAACCTTAAGTCCAAAACCTTTGCGAAACTGAAGGGGCATTGTTTTGCGCAGCTGTTCAAGTCCAGGCCAGTAGACTAAGGACGCTAAGCGTTCATGCATGACATATATAGCAGAAATAATGGTTCGTGAAACAGTAGATATTCAAACCCCAAATCGGTATGCAAGATCTTGCACTGATTTACTGAGTCTTACTTTCATCAGAACAAGGACAATTTTTTGAAATGCTGACAAAGTTGACATGAGACCTTCAGACATATGTGGTTGGATAATACCAAACAGTGCCATCAATGCCATATAACTAGGTAATCCAGTCATAGATAACACTTTCCTGTCATTTCCCTCGAAAGATTCTTTAGTAAATTGTGTGTTTAAGAGTTGTTGCTTAAGCATC
>JAODUP010001478.1:22500-30000 GCA_025642065.1 Paralvinella palmiformis | reverse complement strand
TTACTTGACTCGGAATGGTCATCATTCTGGATTTCTTCATGAGGCCAGAGAACAGGATAACCTACAACATACCACTCTAGGGTTGTATTGGCTCATGGATGTTGGTGGTTAGTGAGTGGGTAGGTGAGGGAGTGAGCGAGTGAGGGAGTGAATGATTGGTTTAATTTCAAAAGAAGTTAACATTTTGGACACTACATTACAAAATCCGAGAGATGTGGGACCAAACAGTCTATCCAATTATTGAATTATGACTGACTGACTGACTGACTGACTGACTGACTGACAGAAATACAAACTGACTGATAGACTGATTGACTGACATACTTACTGACCCAGTCATACATTCACTTACCTTAACAGCCATCCACTAATATCAGAGTGGTCTTTGACACACAAACATAACTCGTACATCAGTTGTTTGGTCGAGAATCCATTCTTCGCCATAATGAACTGCTACGTCAACAAGTGGACTACAAAAAAGGGGTCATAAAGTCACAACGTATAACGATGGTAAACACCGGTGACACGCTATATTCATAATAACCACTCCATATTCGATAGATGCCTCATTGTAGACACAATCAGCGGATTAAGCATCGAACAAATCTAAAAATCTGTACGACCAACCCAGTTTGTTTACCTTTGACTATAAATGCGTTAGGTTGGGGCGGACACGAACCATGAATGTTTAGATAATATGTTGAGCAAAAGAGGTATTATTAAAGTAGTGAGCGAGCGACCCAGTGGGTAAGTCAGTCAGAATGTCGGTGGTTGGATGGATGAATGCATTTATCAGTATGGTTGGTGGGAAGTATGTGTGTAAGTGGGCGAATGAGCGAGTAAGTGAGTAAGTAACTGACCCACTTCCTTAATCAGTGACTGACTCAGTGAGTGAGCGAGTGGAATTACAATGGACTTCACTAAAGCCTTCAATATCTGAAAGTTGTTTATTGAACTTTTATAATTCGCTTGAAATGTAAACATATAGTTTGTGCAAAGGTCATCACCATTACCGTCCTAGCTATATGTTGCGAAAAAGAAGACAAGGGCGAGCTTTATAAAGGTCATATAGATCAGTGACTAATTGATTGTCTGAATGGTTAAAAGAATTCAGGAGAGAGAGAAGGAGAGAAAAAGTTTTTTTACAAAACTGTGAGACGTCTGAATTCATAGTGCCGGTTATCAGTAGAGTTTACATCTGTCTTTGTTTCAGTTGTTATATCAGATGATGGTCTCTGATTCTGAAAAGAGAAAAGCAAATTTTGGAAGTTTACGAATTAATTCAGGTGAGGTCGGTTAATTATTCTACAGTCACTAAACCACACTAAACGAATTGACGCGTACACGAAGACATCTTGCTGGGAAGAGTGACACACACACATATACACATACACACCCATACACACTCACACGCACACACACACGCACGCACACACGTGAGTGTGTATTTGTGTGTTACGGTTAATCTGTATCATCAGGTATTAAATCCCAGTTAACAATAGACGTATTATCTGAATATTCATGTAATATAGAACTTTTACCGGATTATACAGATAAACTGTAGCCCCCCCCCCATATATATATATATATATATATATATATATAAACAAAGTATACATTTGAAAATGCTCTACTGGTCTTTTTTATCAAGGGCCATTGATCGTAGTACACTTCTCTGTGATTAGCATTTTGTTTTTAAGCTTATCATTATCGCGACAAGGCACGAAGCTCAGAATATACTGGAATATTTATTATTACGTATTTAACCATCAAGATAGATAGATGTTCTCCTAAAACACCAGTCTCCTCAATCTGTGATATGTGAGAAATAAATAACAGTTTGCACATTTAGAGAATATTTAAAACGAAAGTCTAAATTCCGACTAAACGTTATTTGAAATTTCCGTGCTGTTAGTTTATTCATTTTATGGTTCTCGCGTGTTACCGTGATGTTTCAAAGAGCATCAGTGGTCCAATACGTCCGTCTTCAGCTCTCTATGTTTTATGTCTAGTTTAACTCAACCATAACTTCTGGATTGAGATAGATAGACTGTATTTCATAACTTAAGCCCCCTATCTGGTCTTTATTTACCCATAACTGGGACTGGATTGGTGAGTGTAAGATCGTGTCCATACGGCCACGGGTCATACACACTCCGCCTCTAGGGCTCCAGCTGCTTCGAGATCTCCCTCTATCTAGCCTGGGTCCTTAACGCCACAGTTACAATGGTGTGCCAAGCTGTGAGAGCAGGGGCCACCGGCGGAGTCTTCTATGAGGAAAGGGTATGTACCGGAAAGGTCTTATTTAGGTGGTTTTCCCCCTTTTCAACCTTGTCAGGTTATCCGTCTGTTGGAGCAAGAATGTTATAATCTCACAACACTACACTACAGCACTCGACACATCACATAAACGTCTGGACAGGAAAACATTACCCCCCCCCCCCCCAGGTAAGTTTATAAAAGTAGTAGTTTTCCTCCGTAACACAGGGCATGCCTTTGCTAAACCTAAGTGCGGAATTGCTTCAAACTGATTCACTGAAATATCACTCAGAAACCAGATATTCAACACTTCCTCCAAATTCAGGTGTCCGATTAAGTATTTCATTATTTTCTAATATTTCTAATTGTATCTTCTTTTCTATCCAAGATTATATAAAACATCAACAGTACAACAATTATCACAGTAAGATAATTAGAAATGGTCACACTCAGGTTACATTCAAAACAATCCAATAATTAATGAGAGAGCGGTTTCAGACCAAACTCAGGTCATTAATCTCCTTTTATTAATGTCTATTAATAGCGCTCAACGTCTTGATTCAAATCTGAAGGATACCTCTGTTTTTGTATGTTTCTCAGGCGGGGGGGGGGGTATATATCCCAGATGTGACAAACCGAGTATGAACCGAGTAAAGAACTTACTCGCCCATCCTTCATATTTATATATTTAGATTTTTGGATTTTATGGTGAGAATACATTTTCTTATTGACATGAAATAAAACGCCCGTCAGATAGAGCGTTTGATGTTACCATATCTAATGTATTATGTTTAATAATAATAATTCCAGTTTATGTATTTAAAGAGCCAGATATTCAGATACGTGTTTTACAAAATGTGATTATCTCCAAACACAGATTGTTTACAGAAATACGAACCTTTAATTGATTATTTTGTCATAAGCAATATTGTTTTTTCTCGGTATGTCTTTTTTTCAAGAAAATACCGTAAAATGTAAGTTTTTAATACAAATAGGTATGAATCTGTGAAACATGTTAACAAATCAAGATATTGATTTATCCATTAGTATAACAACTTTGTTTCAAATGTATTTAATTATTTCCAGCGGTCAATGTTATTGGGTAAAAGGTTTTCATTTCGTTTATTGACAACACTTATGAAAACATTCATCTGATTTCAGATTAAAGGATGACGGATAACCTTGGATACGTTGTAGAGGTACGAATATAAAGATACTAACTATCGTATTGCATGGTATGACAGAGTATCGTTAAATAAATGTGACAAAATAAATATTCTATAGCTTGTAATGTAATTAAATTGAAACAGCAATAGCAATAAACCAAGGCGCGCGCGCACACACACATACACACACATATACATACATATAGACACACAAGCATATAAACACACACACACACACACAACACACACACATATATATATATATATATATATATATATAATATTTTATAATGCGCCTTATCTAACTTTAATTGGTCTAAGGTGTTTTACATTTAAACACATTTAAACATATATTAAGTTCATTTATATTAATATATTATTAAAATAGTTTCTTAGTTAGTAACTGACAATATTCTTATCATAGGCTGACATTGAACCTCGTAAGCGAAGGAAAAAACTAAAAGAGGTGAGTTTTACCATCATCGATGAGTTTTGCTTCAATGAAGGCAAAACTCAATTCCTAGATATTGACTCAATTGACAATAAGTAACCTATTGTAAATGTTTCTATCTCTTACACATCGCTGTCGTTATATATTAATGATCTTAACTTTTATGTTCAAGATTCATGTTGATATAGTTGACATTAATAATGAAACAACTCTAGCTGAAGATGATGACACTTCAAACGGTTGTAAGGACAAATTAGGTCTACTCTACAGCATCACTGACACACCTCCATGGTACCTGTGTATATTTTTGGGCTTTCAGGTAACTATAATAGACAACCTATTTGGGATTGGTCTACGATCAAGGACACTCAACTAACCGGAGTTTTATCGCATCTGAAAGAAGCCGATAATCGGCGATGTTCTTCAAATTATCAGCATCTCAGAACTGACAATTAAATTAGATAACACCTTCTTCTATTAGTTTGTTAATTATTGTGGACATCACACCAACACTTCGCTCCTAGCAAATAGGTTCAAGTTGAAGTATGTTCTCACCATATGTGCTACTTTCTTCTTTAAATTTTGTCTAAACATTTATCAGCCAAATTTAATGGTTTCCATCAGAGTTTAATGGCACTGAAGTACATGAAATCATCTCATATTTACTCTTTTAAGTCACCTTTTACTATATACCGAACTGAGAAAAGTAGAATCTTTCAGATGGGGATTATTATCAGGAGATGACGCTCATCAAAGGAACATTTTGCAATATCATTTATCCACCACAGTATATAGATCTACTACACAATTCGAATAATATGTTGTTATCATAAATCTGGTAAAAGGTGTAAGCTATAGGCCATGGTCATAACAAACTTATACAGTCACTGTTGTAGCTGTGCTGCGTGCTGAATGGATATGAATTATTATCAAGTGTTTTATCTTCGTATCTAATTCGGAGCTATGATATTTTCAGCATTATCTTACCGCATTTGGCAGTACGTTGTCCATACCTCTGATACTAGCTCCCGCTTTCTGTCTGGGACCAAATGACGTCGGAACAGCAGAAATTCTCAGTACCCTGATTTTTGTATCGGGCATCGTCACATTATTACAAACCACGCTGGGAACAAGGTTTGCCTAATGCATGGTTGTATCCTTGTAAAGCTTGTACTTAGACTTGGTGCCGTAAAATTTTCATCAAATAACGAAATATTATTGAAACTGTAGATAAGATTAATTCTAGCTAAGTTTATTAGAACTGGTGTTTTATTAAACACCAGATCCATTTTAATTGTGCTTACGTAGAAACTTATCGAATGTCATATAAAACAAGTATTTCGGACACTTATATTGGCTGTAATGGCCATAGCCCATGATATTTAAGATATTTACATACGACCTCAGCCAGTTCGACCCACATTTGGCTAGCTGGTAATTTAAGGACTATATGACTGGTTAATAATACGAGGTAGTTTGATGTACCATGTTGTTTAGGGATCATGTTAAGTGGCGTCACTGTCCAATTGAAATACTGAAGTCAAATTAATATCTGCTGAAGACATTTGCATTCTTTCTCTCTCTCTCTCTCTTTCTCTCTCTCTAATTGTGAGTCTGTGTGAGTGTATTTGAATGTGTCGGTGTACATGTAAGTAAATGTGACGGTATATACAAGTGTGCATGTATGTATGTATGTATGTATGTACATTCACACGTGTATATTTAAATGTTATTGGGATAATTAGAGATAGAATGAAATTACATTTCCTTAGCCAAAGCAGTTGGGAATGTTTCAAACACAATGTAACCTTTTAGCTCCAAATCTTAGCAGCTTTACTCCATCACGATAACAGCTAACTGGGATCTACCATTGGCAATTGGCAAATTTGTACTTGTTTAGATGTAAAGGGTATATATATATATGTGTGTGTGTGTGTGTGTGTGTGTGTGTGTGTGTGTGTGTGTGTGTGTGTGTGTGTGTGTGTGTGTGTGTGTGTGTGTGTGTGTGTGTGTGTGTGTGTGTGTGTGTGTGTGTGTGTGTGTCTTTTATGGTACATAGTAAGAGGCAACAGGCACAGAGCATCAACATATCTAAACCTCCTTCGAAACCTACCTCCATAAATCTAAATACAACTATACATACATTAATCTAAATATTAAATGTTCAATACCTCCACATATTGATAAATGTGTGCGTATACCTAAGCATGTGTCTGGTCTACTCATCAGCCTGTGGGAACCAGCTAATTCGCTTTTCGTACGCGACAAATATGTCACGCCCACAGGAAAGCGGCTACATGCAGGCTACGTACAAAAAGCGGAAGCACGTAAAACATACCATTTGATACCACAGCTCGCAACAAACACGTGCGTGTGGTTCAATGGTGACTTCCTACATACATATCATAAACTATTTTGACACCACAGTTTACATTCAACAGTAATTTTCTGTGGTCCAAAAGAAACCTGTATATAAAGCATTTCGACACCTCAGATGCTGACCTCAGCTTTATTTTGGGTTCGAATAGCTGAATAAATCCTACCTATATGAACCGTGTATCAATACACGTCCGACTGGTCTGGCGTCGAAGTTCTTCTCTAACCTAAGTGAAAATTCAGGCCCTATATATAGCCTCAGCGTGTTAACAAACATTACAGTTAGTCCATAACAAAGAGAATGTACACTAACACAGTTTCAAGCCCTATATATAGCCTCAGCGTGTTAACAAACATTACAGTTTGTCCACAACAAAGAGAATGCACACTAACACAGTATGGACTCACTAAAGCGATTAAACTAAAATAAAAACAAAGTAGCAATACCGCACAATGGATTATTACTGGACTAGAACGAAATATCGTCTCAAACCTGAGTAAATACTACGATTTACTCGAACCTAACAGCTAACCCTCATACGTTTCCGTTCATCACTAAGGGAACGTTCATTCACGCCTAATTTAGCGTCCCTAAGTATATGCAGTTAGGTGTGGTGGGATCTAAATTAAAGCGCCTATCCACTTGATCTATTTGACCCATAGTCGAGAACAGCGGATTTCAGGCAGATCTCCGATACTGCGAATTACACGTCGGGATTATAATAGCTATACATTTAACAAATTTCCTATATCAGTGTAATCTAATTACTCATAATATGTAAAACTCTGTCCGCAGCTTAATACCCATGGAGATGCAATGTGTGTTTTAGCTGTGTATAATAAGGCACAGGCACAGAGAATCTCGAACCGTGAATTCAAACTCTGGACGTTTCTTCAGGGGACTGAATCCAGAGTGGCGACTTTTCTTGCTGAGACATGTGTAATGTCTCACCAGTCCCTAAGCCACCAAGCAAAAAAAAAAGCGAATCACCTACAACCGTGGAGTTTGGGAGTAGAACACCCAAGTCAGATCACGGCAGTAGTGAGAATCTTTAGATTAATTATCTAAGCAGCCCTATTTATAGCTATTTTTCAATTGCTGTATCTTTCTTCAAAGCAATACTATATAAACCATATAACCCAATTGTCACTGTCTTCAAAGATCAGTTTTCACAACGGGCAGGCGTCATGAAGCAACTACTATTAAAACTGTTTATCTTAATTGCTATTAAAAGACTGACATGTGCG
>JAODUP010001478.1:0-20000 GCA_025642065.1 Paralvinella palmiformis | reverse complement strand
ATAGCAAGATAAGATAAGTGGAGTTTACATGTTTTATACTCTACTACAAGCGATACATACAAATACTAAACCAAGTGACGTGTTGACATTACTTAGGATTGGTTCTATACTCTATCTCGAAAACTTCATATTAATGATGATACGTTTGCACTTAATTTTCGAAAGGATTGTCACCAATTTCCAGTACTCTTATGTCTGGTGTTTGAGGGGGGGGGTTTACTAAAATCGAATACTGTACCAAGTGACCCGCATTGTTGTCCATGTCCCTGTGAGGACAACCATTGGTAAAATGAGACAACCAACGACCTATTCTAAATCCAGGTTATTCTACCATGTACACTGTTTTATCTAACTATCCTGATTTGAGAATGCGAGCGAGCTCGTTAATTGTATTTAATTTTCATCTTTTTCTATTGGTTCATTTATAGATGCTGTTGTCCATCTGTTTGATGTGGCTCGTCTGTTATATATTGACAATAACAGACACTTTACCATCTGATCCAGACAAGTGGGGATATCTAGCCAGGACCGATACGAGAATAGAAGTGTTAAACAAAGCAAAATGGTTTCGGATTCCTTATCCATGTCAGTACTCCGATTGTGTAGTGTGCGATAAACATTCAGGTTGTGGGTTAGAATCCGACCCATACCTGGGTTTTGGGGATGATCCTCAAGGGATATGCCCCTCAGCCTTATGTATCAGAGATTGTCAACCAGTACGGAAAATAAACACACACAGACACACACATATATATATATATATACATACACACACATATATATATATATATATATATATATATATATATGCGTGTGTGTGTGTGTTTGTGTCTATGTGCATTGTGTGTGTGTCTGTGTGTGTTTGTGTGTGTGTGTGTCTGTGTGATCATTTGCAAAAGCGTAAGACCAGACAGACGTTTTTAAATAAAATTTACAAAACTGTGGGGTTTGTTGGTCTTCGTATCAAATTATATAAGTTTATTTCACCCGTAGGCAATATACAACATAATTTAAATCTTGATGACATCTAAAAATGTCAGTGTCACTACTTATTAGTATTTAGTATGTCCTCCTTTGCTCCTCGACTGTGGGTTGATATATGGGGTGTTTCCATGCCATTCTTGGTTTTCTCTAGTAAGTCAGTGACTACCTTTGATCGGTGACAAGGAGTGTCATTGTGCATGAAGATAGTGCAGCCGTGAACGTAGACGTGCAGTTTCAGATTCTCTTTCAGCAATTTTACGTACGATGGTACATTCATATTAGTGTTAGGCGGAATTAAATATAGACCAGCAGCACCACGACACAACATGACACCCCACATCATTTGGCTTAGCGGATGTTTCAATGTTAACACGCTTACCCAATGACCATTTAATGTGCAAGTGCCGATGTACAAATTGCACTGTGGTACATTTATCAGAAAACAACACTTTCTTCCACTCAGCGAGTGTCTACTGGTGATGACATCTGGCAATTAATTCTAGTCCCCTTTTCTTTATCAGTGGTGTCATGTATGGCTTTCGTGCCAGCCTGTGGGAATTCACTCCAAATTACTTGCTGATACGTCTCAAAACAGTGCTGGAACTTATTGATGTACTTTTAAGCGTAAAATGGCACAGAATTTCTTGCAGGAGCTCTTTGGTGAGCATATTACTTTCTTATCTCACGAAACGTCCCATCAGCATTGAGTTTGATGACAACATTGTCTACCTCTGTCTTGGAGCAACGCAATTTAGCAGCAATATCCCTTTATGTGTGTCGTTCTCCGTGTACAGTAAATATTTGTGACCTTCGAACCTTCGTCATTGTATGGATGTAGAGATGACTGTAAAACTACCCAACGACACTGACAGCAGTAGACAAATAACCAACAAATTCCATGACCCAAATTGGAGGATGCAACAAAAACATTAAATCATGTCAACTGACGTCATAGGATAAAAAGGCTTGAAAATCGTGTCTGGTCTTAAACATTTGCAAGTGACTGTGTGTGTATATATATATATATATATATATATATATATATAATATATAAATATATATATATATATATATATATATATATATATCTTTGTATCCAGTTCAGTGGGGATTACCAACGTTTAGTGCAGCTGGTGTATTCGGGATGTTGGCTGGGGTTATTGCTGGCATTATGGAATCACTGGGAGACTATTACGCATGCGCACGTTTGTGCGGCGCTCCACCGCCCCCAGTACACGCTATAAACAGAGGTACACATTCAGCCTTAATAATATATATTTTATCAATCAGACAAGCAGAAAATATTGTAGTAGCTTATACAAATTAACGTCAAGTCCAATAAATAGCTTGTTAATTCAAGGTAATATATAAATACCGCCAGAGTTCCAGATATTTTACTGACGTCATGATTGTAAAATGTAGTATCATTTCAGGAATCATGATTGAAGGCATAGGATGTGTTTTAGCTGGTATGTGGGGATCGGGTAATGGGACTACTTCATACAGCGAGAATATAGGTGCTATTGGTATTACTAAGGTTAGTGTTTCTGAATGAAATTAGTGTATTACATTATTATTTTTATTATTATTATTATTATTAATACTTTATACAATTATTTTCGAGAAGATGGGTTATTACTTTTATTTTTTGGAAAGTAAAGGTGCTACTGTTGCTAATGATTATTATTATTATTATTATTATTATTATTCAATCAATTTATTTCAGAATATAAAATTCCATATACATATATATTATGATACAGTGAAGTATATAATACACATAACAAATTATAAACAAATCATAAATTGAGTATTTTCATTTATCACAAAAGCTAGAATGATAATAAAACAAACTAGAAACAATACATTGTACTAGCAAATTGCTAGTAGCACCTATAACTCTTTTATAACTATAAACATTTTTTGGCGAACCAGCACCCCAAATGAATCAATAGTATTATTGACATAAATTGCAGACATACCCCCCCCCCCCTTAAAATACCAAATATTTTTCTGTATATATTATTAAAGGCCACCTATTATGTTCAGGTAGGTAGTCGTGTTGTGATCCAGACAGCAGGATTTATCATGATTCTACTTGGAATGTTAGGAAAATTTGGAGCTCTTTTTGTCACCATTCCACAGCCTGTTGTTGGGGGTGTATTTATGGTAACATTTGGTAAGAGAAATACACTTTAAAATGTTCATTCTTTTTTAATTCAATTCCACTACCACTGAAAATAATATAATGTTTTTGTTTTATCCTATAATGCTAGTGAATACAAATAGTTTTGAAGACCACATCTAATATATATATATATATATATATATATATATATATATATATATATACCATTTATTTTACGTATTAATGAGATAAGCAATTTGTTCATTACTAAATAGGTATGATAACAGCAGTAGGCATATCTAACTTGCAGTATGTCAGCATGAACTCATCCAGAAATCTGTTTATTGTTGGCTTCTCATTATTTTTTGGTTTGTCGATGCCACAATGGATGTCTTCACATCCAGATGCAATTCAAACAGGTAAATCATAACACTATATATATATATATATATATATATATATATATATATATTTGAATTAGATGGGGTTTTTTTAAATGGTGGCCAAAAGGATGTCGTGACAAACTATTAAAAATAATGTTTTACTAGGTCATGTGTGCTTTTTAGCTAATTATTCAAGTTAATCCCTGCATTAGTAAAATATATATTCCCGAATACATTAGCCGTGCTTTATCAAAAATAGGTTGCATGCAATATATCAGATTCTTTTAAATGAACTAAGAAAGTAGATTCACTTCTACTAGAACACATATATCATCATTTGAACAAAATAAAAACTAAAATTTATATCAAATAACGAGAATGTAAAGATACTTGAGTTACCCTCAATATATATATATATATATATATATATATATATATAAAACATTTATTTCACATATTAATGAGATTAGAGGTGTTGGGTTAAATATAAGACATTGCAGCCATTGATCACATATTGTATTGTCTCGTCTACTCAATATCCGCTGACATTAGGTTGTACAAATATCATAATGTACTGCATTAAAAAGTAATATATTTCTTCTTCTAACTTTAATTGACGTTTTTATTCGCAATGTAAAGGCTTATCTTTTATTCCATTCGTAACATTATTCCAGCTCATAATAAATATGTCTGTATTTAAGCTTCATGTATTCGTAATGTTACTGAAGATATCAGCTGAGGACTAACATTAAACATCCGGCGTTAATTCCAAACATAATGAAGATTACCGTTCTGTTGTGACACAATGCGACCTCTACCGGTCATTGTTTTCACATATCCACGTTTTCACGCATCACATTCGCCAATAAATCGTCAATATCACCTTCTATTTTACGATATTCCATGTGATATAACGAAAACATCAACTTTGGTTCACTGTTTTGCAAATTAGGTTTTAACATAAGATTGGTATTGTCCCTGTTCAAAATAGATAACGTGATAAGTATATATTTATCTGTGTGACACTAAACCTAGTATAGTACAAGTTCATATCGCTAAAATATAAAATGCTGCTGTGTATAGCTACTCTTGTGTATGCAGCGTGCTAAATGGAACGAATGACGTCTATAGGTAATGAGGCAAAGAGAAAACGAGAGATACTTTACTCATAGCCAGCTCAACGCTCGTTCCCATATCCTAGCCACGGTACCTTTTAAGCTAAGAAATTTTTTGATGTATTCTTTCATAATACATCATCATTCATATTAACTAATTTAAGTTGTCTTCAAGAATAATTCAATTAAAAGGGAACTGTCCATACGATGACTCATGTGATCGTCTCTTTTATCTAGATGCAACATTCTTTCGGTCACTTATCCTAAGTGTAATCTGTACTGAGGACAAATGAATCACGCACTTATTCGTTTATCTACTCGTCCCCTTACCTATCGGTACCATTGTCTCATTAGAGATAACCATTCGATCTACAGCTATTGGTTAATACTATTTAAGGCAACCTATAATTAATGTTGTCATTTTCAGTATAATGTCCTTTTTACGTTTCGTTATTTTAATTTGATTCAAGGTGTTTCCGAATTAGACCAAATCCTCACCGTTTTGCTGAGTACAGGAATGTTTGTTGGAGGTACAATAGGATTTACCTTGGATAACATCATACCTGGTAATCTAGTTATTTATTTTCCAATGCGTAACGATGTTGGTGTGAAAATATCCGTCTCTAAATAACACAGCTACATTTATTTTAATGGTTAGGAAGCGAAGAGGAACGAGGTCTTAAAAATTGGAGAAAGACGCTTGAAGAAGACCAGGACAAAGCCAACGAACCTGCCTTAAAGTGTTATGACTTTCCGTGGTGCATGGCAAGCGTCAGTCGTGTGGCGTGGTTCAAATATTTGCCAATTTGTCCGACGTTCAATTATTCTCCTTGTTCTTCGTGTCGTTGCAAGACTAAGTCGGAAATAATAGTAACAAATACAGATTGCATGTCAACAAGCTCAACTGATAATACAACAACGACTTCTTATATAATAGTAACAAACAACATCCCACAAGAAGACACCACGAATAGAACGGTCTATTTATGATTATGTTAAAGGTATGTACGTATGTATGTAAAGCAAAACGTCGGTGAATGGACCACACAAGAGACTGGTCAAAAGTGGTCACTTTAGGGAGATGGTCACTTTTTAGAAATGTTATCGTGTGTTAGGAGAACAGTTGAGTTTTGTTTACAATAGTATGCTATTATATGCATGTACATAGATATTTTCACATACATGTATAATACACATACAAATGAATAAATTAGTATATGTTTTAAATACCAACACATTTATAAAACGATGACTCTCTCTCTCTCTCTCTATATATATATATATATATATATATATGCGTGTGTGTGTATCTCTCTCTCTCTCTCTCTCTGTGTGTGTGTGTGTGCGTGCGTGTGTGTTAAAAATAATTTATTGTCTCATTACATGTATATTGTAATACAGGAAACTGTATATAAGAGTTGTAATATAATCAATGTCCATAAAGTTTACCTGAAGAAGCTGGTGATTGATGATTTATTAGTTCGATGAACATGAACTGAAAATATGTTGAAACACTGCTTCAGATGTTGTTGCTATTATAAGTCACATAAACAGGCACTTCAGGTTTATTTGTGTTGTTTTCACATGGGTAAACCCAAGCTAATCACACAACCAGCAATCGTGCGTGGCTTCTTTCTGACACCGTCGTTTTAACTACAGCTCCAAACGACCCTGATTGGCCAGGAGTCGGAGCCAATTAAATTAACGCATATGTTAGTGAACATAAACAAGGCTACATGTGTGTATATATGCAAAAGCTAAAGCTGCCTTGGAAATGACCAGGCCAACCTCTACTAAACCAATTAAACAGATCCGAGTGCATAAATGATCCAAAAGTTCCAAGCACGGTTTACGGCTCTACACTGGATCTAGTCGTCGTGTGTCCACAGCTATTGACAGCTGCACACTGGCACCAAAATGAAAAACTCACCTCAGACCACATAGCTAATAGCATTGATATCACCAGTGTATTTCATAAGGCTCCAGGGATCCATATACCACCCAGATGGATCACAGAAAAGGCAGATTGGGATCTCTTTGCGAAGAAATTAAGAAACTCTCCAGACCCGGATATCAATCCATCCCTCGACAATCGCCTTCAATCACTACTTCACGACGTAAACACAGCAGCGAAGGAAACAATCCCCATTTCAAGAACAAAGGCCACCCAGTCTACTCGTACCTTCCTTCCCCCAGAAGCAAAAAAATGGACGAAACAAGTAAGCCAGCTCACCAACTTTTCAAGACCAACCTAACCGAACGAAACAGAGAAAAACTTCGTCTCTGTCAACAAGAAACCAAAATGCAGCTTTTTGACCTTAAGAAACAACAGTGGGACAAATGGTGCAACAAGCTTGCTGAAATGAGCACAACACAAATCTGGCGACAGATCAAAAAGATAAAAGGGCACGCCAAGACAGCCAAAATTGTAAACCCAAAAGTTGAAGCCAACAGACTCGCTGACCATTTCACAACTAGAGCAGACCAGACCACTCTACCCATGAACATCATCACGGCTCTCAAAGAATAATTACCACTAAGACAATTAAAGTTAGCAGCAGCAAAACAGATAAATCCAGACACAAACAGGTTGTTTACCTTCCACAAACTCGAAAATGTACTGAGAAGACACAGAAAGACAGCCCCTGGAAGGATGGCTTTACCTACCCTTCTTCGCCATAGCCCCACATCCCTTAAAGAATCGAATCCTCAACTTATTCAACCAATCCTGGATCGAAGGGAAACTACCAGAACAATGGAAGACGGCAATAGTCATCCCGATCGCTAAACCAGGAGGAAAAGGCCATCGCCCCATCTCCCTATTGTGAACCCTCTCAAAGATCATGGAGAGAATGATCCTAGCAAGACTCCACTGGAAACTCCCGAAGACGAAAATTATCTTCGGTTTCGTCAAAGACAGATCAACTATAGATGCCATCGTTCATTTAGCAACGAAAATCACAGCCAGAAAAGGCCCAAAAGAAGAAAAGCAGTGTTCGTCGCCTCCATGGACCTGGACAAGGCATTCGAGGGCGTTGATCATCTATCCATGCTGGACTCCCTTATCTCCTTTGGCATATCTGGGAGGATTATCACATGGATAGAGAACATACAAGGAACCATCTCCGACCCCCACAATCTCACTACTGGCTGTTCTCAGGGGTCAACAATATCTCCCACCATCTTCAACGGTCTCGTCTCCCAACTCCTGACTGTCACTCTACCAATATCTGTAGACATCCTTGCTTATGCCGACGACCTTGTTCTGATTTCACACGGAAGTAAACCAGCAGAGAAACTCCCAAAACCCCTAAACGCAGTAGACAAAACAGCTAATAACTCATACTTCTCTCCAGCTAAAACCAAGACCATGGCTTTCACCACAACTAGACAACCTAAATTTAAACTCGGCCTACAACACCTAGAAATGGTCAACGACTCTAGATATCTCGGGGTAACCATAGACAGAAGACTCAGCCTCATTCAACACGAAGAACTAAGAGGCCTCATCCCAAACCACACCCCGATCACCTTAGCCGAGCTGCACGCAGTCAAAGCAGCACTAACATGGCTATCGAGACAGACTATCCATGAAAGAGTCATCATCCACTTGGACTCTATGGGAGCACTAACCATCATCACCACAGCCAATTTCCACACCTACCCGGAAATCATCACAGATATATACACCACGGCATCAGCTCTCAAGCAGCGTGAAATCCAAGTAATACTCCACTGGGTTGCATGCCACATTAACCTTGAGGGCAACGACCGAACCGATAAACTAGCTAACGAAGCCACGAGCCTAGACGTCATCGAATATGCCGAACATACCCCAGGCACATTCAACTATCTTGTTGACAGATTCATCTCCAATCGACTGTAATCGATCTACAGAGGCTACACATCAGCATCAAAGGATTGGTACTAGAAGACCACTATAGTTGGACATAATATCCTCAACAACAGATTGGCCGACACCCAGCTCAGAAGACTGGGCTTACACAGGAAACTTCACCGGCCCGTCACCCCAAACACTATGCCGGCACTGTCAACAAGTGTACGATCCGGTACATTATCTGCTTAACTGCCCAGCCTACCCGAAGCACCGAAGAATACTTAAAGGTCATCTCCGCCCGTAAGACTACAAACTTCCAGACTGCCATCTAGCAACATTGCTCATAAGGAAATCAACATTCCTACCAGACATCATAACTCCACTTCTCCAGAAAGATCCCTACATATACCAAAGACAGATCAGACCACCCCTATGGACTAGTGGATAAGGGCTTGGGCCCCGTACCCATAGTCTATGCTGTTCTGGAGGCCGGAGGTTCCCGACCACTATCATAGTTGGAGGAGGTTTTAGTGCAACCAGGCACTGGTGAGGTTTTTCCTCCTCCGAAAGTGACTTTTATAGTAAACTGAGGTGCCACCATGTTAAACTCCTAGTTCACCAATCGTCACAACAACAGAAGTCAACACTAGGTGGCTGTGCCCAATAGGCGACAGCCAGGGGTCTCTACCCCAAACTTCAACAAGTTAGAAGTGCCCTGGAATGTTACAAAAGGTATCCTGTATCTATAATATATATATATATATATATATATATATATATATATATATATATATATATATATATATATATATATATATATGGATGCCAAGTAAGCAGCCTAGGGAACGGTAGCGAGATAAACGATATTTATCTAATTTGACAATCATTGCCAAAAGGATTCGTATATTTAATAGTAGCTGCATAAGCAAAGAGTAAATTCCTTTTCACTTCATTCTTGTAATGAGACATAGAAGTAATGAATGGCGTGCTAGTTTTCCACCTCTTATATCTACATAGGAACTTATGAGAAAAGAATTTTAATCAGCCTCGGTTATATCATTATATCCCGGATAATATAATTAAAATTGAACGAATCTGTGAGACTAAAGTTACCTGGCCATGACATAATCATTCATAAAAAATGATAGTTTGGTACTCTTATAAGTTGGTAAAGTTGGGAAATTCAGATGTCTTAAACAAAGGATTGATATGATTGTTGTATGTAGTTTTAATTATTATACTCTTTACTCATGATCAAGGCATTGAAATTTAGGGCTGACATTACAGGTATTCTTAACCGAGCCATATCACAGATTGAAGAGGCGTGCCTATTGGGAACAGCTATTTATTCTCGTCTTGTTACCTTAGTGGATTATACATGCTACGATTATTCGAAAAGGACTACGAGCCAATTGGAAATTATAAAAATGGTGGCTCTAAAGTTTAAATAAAATCGCAATAAAAACAAAGAAAACTCATAAAACGTGCCCTAAAGATAATCTAGTTTCAATATGTCAGGTATGACCAAGACTAAACGAGTTACTCACCTATCAGCACCGCTTTGATAATTACTCTGATATTTACTGGAAGGTTAAATACGTAAAATTAAATACTTCAGTACATTGTGAGCTTCATATGTGGTTATGCATGAAGTGCTACTCAGATAAAAGTGTGCTAAAACCAAGAGCCCTTAATAAAATGTATGTGCGCGTGTGTGAGTGTGTTTGTATGCGTACGTATGTGTGTGTGTGTGTATATATATGTGTGTGTGTGTGCGTGTATGTGTGTGCGGGTGTGTGTATGTGAGCGTGTGTTTCAGAATATGTATTTAGTGGCACTGGATCAGAACATCAACAACTCCTTTGAGACCTCTACCTCCATATTCTAAATCTAAATAAAACTAGACTTACAACAATCTAAAAATAAGAGCTTTCACACTTCCTCATATCGATACATATATGCGTAGACCTATATATGTGTCTGGGCTACTCATAAGCGTGGGACACCCAGCTAATTCGCTTTTCGTACACGACTGATATGTCATGCTCACAGGAAAACAGCTACATGCCGGATACGTACAAAACCGGAATCATGTACAAAGCATACCATTTGACACCACAACTCGCAGTAAACAAGCCGTGCATGTGGTTCAATGGCGAGTTACTACTTTGACAGAACTATTTACATTCAAACGAAAGTTTCTGTGGTCCAAAATGCTAACCTGAACTGTATTCTAAGTTCGACAAACTAAACCACTCCTACCTTTATATGAACCTTGTTTCTAAACTGAGTGAAATTTTGTATAAGCCCTAGGCGTGTTAACCAACATTACAGGTTGTTGAACACGTCAGACAATGTACACTAGCTCCATATCGAAGCAGTGAAGTGATTTAGCCCCAAAACCAAAGTAGTAATACTACACAAGGATTATTACTAGACTAGTACGAAATATAATATCAATCCTAAGTAAATACTATGATTTACTCCAACCTAACAGCTAATCCTCATACGTAAGTGAGGGCGCCTCCGTGGTCTAGCGGTAGCGTGTTGGACCAGAGATTACTACCACCCGTGTTCGAATCTCGGCGTGGGCACATCTGAAGATTGTTTCGTCTTTGACATCGCCTCGTTATTTTTGGGTGTCGCTCGGCCCATTTAGCCTGCCTTCGACTAAGTGAACGTTAATCAACGCCTAAATTAGCTTCTCTAAGGATATGCCGTTAGGTGTGGCGGGTTCTAAATTAAAGCGCCTATACACTTGATGTATTTAACCTATAATCAAGAACTGCGGATTTCAGGCAGATGTCTCATACTGCGAATGACACGTCGAGATTATAATAGCTATACAGTGAACAATATTCCTATATGAATATAATCTAATTACTCACTATATGGAAACACCTCTGCCCGCAGCTTAATAGCCCAAGACTAACTTGACTCGTTTAGTGTCCCTCTTCGTCCTCGCCATTATAGTTGTAATGGGTCTATCGACCAGGTTCAAATCTGGCCATAAAGTAACGACCAACCGATGAGGTACTCACTATTATCTTAATAGACCAAGAAAAGCGTCATTGCTTATTACACGCCTGATAATTGTGTGTCAAGTAGAATACGTTCTTTCCTGTGTTGGTACAAGGAAGTTATTGTTGTACAATTCAATATTTTAGGGATCATATCATTCTATTCCTCAAATGATTATCGAAATCGATTATTATAATTTGAACAAGTTCGTTTTATTTATTTATTTAAATTTTACTAATGCCTTTGTTCGAATAGATGAGTTTATATATATATTTCACATAAATGAAATAAATGTTCAGTGTACGTTGAACCCTGACGTTGTTTACGTGTTCATACTCAGTTCTTACTGAAAAATGAATGTCGGTAATGTTTTCAATGTAAAATGATTTCAACGTTACGATTTAAATTTCGACATAATTTCAACAAAATATGAATGTGAAAACTGATGTTCAACTTATATAGTAATATAATATAATGTTAATATTAAATATTTATATTTTTGTGTTATTAAATAGTTATACTTCATGTGTTGGTTGCTGATAATGGCAAGTAGAAAAATGGCCGTAAGTACACTTGTAATCTTTTTTACCTGGGTATTTAATTAATATTATTTTCCAAAAATAATATGGATTTGACATGGGTTTCCACCTTCGGCAGTCATATGATAAGAAATAATGTTTAATAAGAAGAAATACTTTTCTATTCAATTTAAGATAATTATCTACATGTATTTTGCTGGTTCATGTGTTTGGCATTTTTTGGTATTATTTCTTTGGTATTGTATTCTTGTATTATTTGATTGTTATTATTTGTTTGGCATTATGTGTTAGGTATTATTTCTATTTAAATTATATGTTTGGTATTATGTGATCGGTATTATTGTCTTGGTATTATTAATTCGGCATTATTTGTTTTGTATTATTTATTTGTTATTATTTGTTTTATATTATTAGCTTGGGATGATTTATTTGGTGTTTTAATTTTGCTGTTATTTATTAGGTATAATATTTTAGGTGTTATTTGGTTGATAGACGCAATTCAACAATCTGCACCATTCATCAATTTTAATGGACATACAAGTGCGTAGATAAACGAAACATTAATGAAGTGTACTGTGATTTTATTTGGTAAGAATTTAAATCATTTCTTCATCAATTTCGAAATTGTACAACTGCGAATGAAGTAGCTGCCTATCCAAGATGCATATTTTCGGTATGTCCAATAGGTACGCCGCTGTCCACAGACCTCTATCATCCTGGGTTCAAATCCTAGTAGGCTTAGGTTTGTATACTTGTATATTTGCAAAACAGTGTTGGCAGACCAACAACGTTTTATAGATAACTGAATTTAATCACCCTTTTAAAACTTGCATGGAAGAATATCCAATTAAACCCTTATATTATGGCAATTTTCCTAACATGATACCCACAGTAAGTGAACGGAAAACGTTGGACAATATTTCACTTTCCTAATTTAAGTTATGAACACGTTACACAGCGAAATGTAGTTTTAGCAATCTAACAATGTCCTACTTTTAAACTGTACATATATAGAATGCTAATATAAGTTGTTATTATTTATTTATTTTGGCTTGGCACGTTATGATAAGATAACAAGATCTATTAATTTGCAATATCCAATGCAACTTAAGATTGCTAGCACAGAAAAATTAATAACTCTAGACAGCAACTGCCAATCGTGACACAGTCAATCTCTCGACATATATTGAAATGCCGTGCCTTCTAACGACGATCGGCTGAAAGTAAACGACAGTTATTGTACCTTTCGTTGTATTCTTTCCTTGCTTTTCAGTCTCCTCTTTATATGAAACAAGATGAGTATATGCTCATTTTTGATAGCTGTTCAGGCTAATAATCGGTGGGCCACTGGTTATGGTGCTAACTCTGTAAATGAACACTGTAAATGAGTTACATGTAGTAAAAGCTTCCAGTCATAAATGCTCCAATGTGATTTATTAAGCGACTTAACAGACTGTTGAACATGTGAATAGAGTGGATCAGCGGGATTCCTATTTTGGCCTCAGTCAGAACCTCTGCTACTTTTGCTGAAGCGCTGAAACATGAACGAACCGTTCCAAGGGAGTAATATTTATAGTAATAGGTGTTATGATCTTCAGATTATTCCTAATAAACTGCCTGCAGGTTGAGAACGTTGTATTTATAATTTGTTTGGTTTTGTAACTTAGCTTCACACAGGCTTATAATTAAGGTAGAAACATTATCTGTCTTTTATATTTTCTGCATCTATCGATTATAAATGATAACTTATTAAAGATGCTATCCCGGCTTCTAGGAGAAAAGGAAGGTAGATACATCACAACAGACAAGATGTCACCCAGAAGGAGCTCACCAGTACGACTTGAAACTATTGATCTAAGTGTTGCGTAGTATTTGTGCCGCATACATAGATGATACACACCAAATTATGATTACATTTGACAGCTGACAACATTGAGTGTACTTTAAATATAGCCTAGAAAGATACCAATTTTATACTCATTACTGAAGAATTGGTAACAGATAATATTTATATATCAGATGCTGGTATTACAGTTGTGTCTGTTCTTTGAACTGTTTATATAATTTGAGTTACTATAATTGTTTTTATAATTTTTATTTGAACAACATTTTAATTAATTTCATGATTCACATTTTGCGGACAATAATTTTCAATATTATTTGTACACCCGTGTATGTTTATTACAGATATTAAGAATAATATGCTAACCAAGCAATTTTAAATGGCTTCCATGCAGTTGAAATCGACTGCCTAGATATTTCTGTCCACAAATGTACACTCTTCCACTTTAGCTGAACTATTTGCGATGGTATTATTTAGCTGCATTAGTATTTTTAAGATATTCAAATACATGTATTATCATTTTAATATATCATTATCACATTTCACTATAATGGTAATTACAATTGTAAATTAATCCACTTATTTTATTAAATAGTTTGTACATATTTCCTGTTCTTACCATGACTCGTTTTATCAAGGTATTCCTTAACAATCAGTGTCAAGTTACGTAACTTATCCCATCATAATGTAATGTTCTGCTCCCTAACTAACATATATTATATTCAGCTCGCTGTCAATGCTCTGCTTTGTTTCTAATTGCTGTAATTCTATTGTTATGTTCTTTGATTTACTGATGAGTGACAAATAGATCAAGTCTACAGATTATATATGCACTCAAATGGCCGTTTTTGGATTCATAATAAGTTGGTAACTGCTTAATAATAATTATGGTTTCCTTTGACGAAAAACACCATTAGAAAGTTGTGTTAGAAATATGTGCTTAAATTTCACAATATAGCCTTATCATTTGCGCTACAAAAGTGTTCTTCATCAGCAGATAATTGTTGAAGAAAGAATTCATTTTATGATGTTGTTCTTTGCTCTTGGACATTTGATTGCTATTTCCTCTTCTTATATCATGAGCTGACAGTTGAGGATCACAGATATGATGGCTATACTTCGGGCTCTTTTGTGGACTTTCCTTTGTGAAGTTACCAAAATATTACAAATTCTCAGACAACACATATATTTATAACGTAGAAATACCGTATCTGAGGACATAAATTTCAAAACTGACATCTATGGAGTAATTTTCCGACATTAGAAACAATTATCATACCAGTTGACCATTAAAGGAGATATGCCACAGTGGCTAGAATACCCAAGTATCATAGTTGGCATCAATTAAAGCGTTTTATTCTTTCATGTGGTATTATTTAAATCTTGTTCTTCATCTCAGAAATATAATAGTGAAATACGTTAATGATAACCTATCTTATAGAAGAGTGGATCTGAGTAGCAAAATAAATAGAGAGCACTTAACAAACAATGTATTATTATTATTATCATTATTTTTTTTTGTTGTAATAGTACTAGTAGTAGAAGTAGTAGTAGTAGTTGAAATTGTAGCCTTGGATACGTAGTTGCGTTCTTTGTAAGCGTGCAGGCTCTGCATGAATCGGCTTATTACATATAGTTAGTAATAGCTTGGGGTCTGTTACAATGGTAAATGCTTTCCCATATAACATTGTGTGACAACGTTCACATCCCAAAACGATCGCAAGCATTTCATGTTTGAGTCTTTACTCTGTGTCGGCCAGAATTTTCGATCCAAATGCTATGGATTTTCTGTCTTGCAAGGATAGCAGATCCTAGGCTTTTCAGAGAGGCATCTACTTCTATGGTTACATCTTTCTTCGCATCGATGTAGTACAGGGTCGATTCTTCGGATATGACTTCTTTGGATGCTCCATAGTTGTTCTGGTGGGACTCTTCCCAGTACCATGGTGCCTTTGTCTTTCAGTAGGTCATACAGTAACGCTAACTTGTCAGAGAAGTTCGGCATGAACTGCGATAAGTATGTCGGCATACTGAGGAAGCGCCTAGACTCGTCTTTGTTACACGGGCTGGCCATTCTGCGTATGTCTTCTATCTTTTTGACAGATGCCCTTTGCTTGATGAAGCATTTACTACTGTTAACTGCTCTGTCCATGATCTCGATTAAGTTTCTTTCGTGTTCTTCTTCTGTACGACCTGTGACACACACATCATCGGCATGTCCTTCACTCCCTCCATTTGCTCACCTTACTTGAAAATGATCTTGTGGTGTATTTAGACGAAAGAGAATCCTAAGGATATCGTTGACCAAGCTACTGTCTCTACACGTATGTCTGGGCTTTACTGCGAGAACGGCTGTTATGCCGTCTGTGCTGGTTCTGCTGTGACAGATGAGCGTGAATTTGTGACATATACTGTGCGGCTGTTCTGTGGAACACCTTAGCCCAATAGTCTTTTGGTAGCACAGATTACAACTACATTCATATGCTGGGCACTGGTACCCTTTGTTTATGATGCCACAGAATCTGCATTTAATTTTGTTACTCCTAGAAGACGATCGGATGACATCCACTTCTGCTCGGATATACAGCTGCTTTAGCTGTGAATTGCTTTCTGCAGTGGCTACATCTTTTCGACCATCTTCGAATAAACACAAAACTGTGGCATTTTGGTTTGGCTAACAATTCATGTGGAGTTCATGCGCTGACCAGCTCATGAGATTGATCTTCATTGAACTCGCACAAACGCTAACTAACAACATGTTTTCTACGCTCAACTCTTGTTATATACGATTCCTCACTCGGAAAACATGCGCATTTAGTTTGCCACGTGATTTTCATCGAATGTCTGTCGACTAACCATGTTATTACTCAAACTTTTATATGTTCTTCATTCTTCCCGAGAGGTACAAATCAATTGTATTTTAGTGCTTTTATGTAGTTTTAGTGCTTTTAGTGTTTTTATTCCTACATATTTTCATGATTCCGTATACAGAGAGTTAACACCAATAACCTTATAGGTTGAGAACCCATGGCAATAATATCCATTATGTGACATACAGGACGAGATATATACACTGACATTTGGTTAGGTGTTACCTAATGTCAAATTCGTCAACAGTGTTGGTTAAAAACTTCGATTTGCTTCATGTTAAACATGCGTAGCATACTGAGTATGGGCTCGGTGTATTCTTTAAACTTGGTTCCTTACGATGCCACCGTTTTGTGTTTTGCACTAATACTTCAATTTATTACATAAATATGTTTGCACAAGTTGTTGTTGCGCGTCGGATGTACTACTCTACAATCAACCAATCAGAAGCTTTATAACATAAAAACAGATACCAGTATTAGGTCGACTTATATATTTAATATAAATAAATTATATTTTAAAATTCACCAACGCTCGTATCCTACCCTTTACTGAGAACATATCATTATACGTTTCTCATGTCTGAATCCGAATCACATGATATATTTATTCAAGCATATTTCAAATTTTCTTAATTATTTAACTGGTTCTGTCAGGAACATCTATCTTTGAACCCAGCGAAGATAAATTGCGTAGGTGTTAGACCACGACGTAAAATTTTTCACTTTTCGGAGTTGTTCCTATAAATGGAACCAAAAACATCTTATACTAATAGGTGGTTTATGTCTTACGATATTAGAGCGTAGGGAAATTTAAGTCAGTCATATCTGCCGATAGAAATCCTCTGTTAAAAATTTTAAGTTCTCAAACTTACCAATTTATAAGAGAACCAAGCTGCCTTATTCATGAACGATTATGTCATGACAGCAGTCACTTAGATTTGATCAGGTACAATTGTGATATCCAGGAAGCCTATTTAACATGCCTTAATTACTATTTTCCATGTATATAGAACAGAGATGACACCAATCATATGAAGCTTTAATGGTAGCTCTCCTAATAATAATTAAAAAGAAAGGAATGTATTTTTACTTATGCGGCTACAATTAAATGCACGAATCCCTTTAGCAATGATTCGTTCTACCAAGTGTTGCGGATCACCCAAGGATCGATCTCTAAGATCCTGAAGCATCATCGAGAGACTGATCTAACGACTCAAAGGCTAAGATCCGGTCGTGCCAAGAAAACCACAACTACTCATGACCAATATCTGCTCCGACTGTGCCGTAATAGCCGAACAAACCTTCATCTCAGCTTCGTGCAGACTGGATCCGTTTCACTAATTTTCCTGTGACAACTCGGCTGGTGAATTATCGACTTTCGAATGCTGGTTATTTGGAAAGACGACTTGCGAGGAAGCCCCTACTGATAAAAAGACACCGACAAGCGCGATTTGCGTGGGCACTTGGACTGGTGTGATGGTCACTGGCAACACTTTGTTTTCAGTGACGAATTCAGATTGTTGCTGTATCGTCAAGATGATCGTGATCGAGTGCGTTGACAAGCTCACGAGGCTATACTTGATGAGCGTGTACTGCCTAGAGTACAGACAGGCGGCGGCGGAATCACAATATGGGCTGCCTGCCATAGTAGAGGGAAATCCCAGCTCCACGTACTGGATGGAAACATGGATCAGTACCAGTGCATACGTGTCCCGGGAACCAAAATGCTTCTATTTGCTAGGAGAGACTTCCTGGAAAGGTTTGTGTTCCAAGATGATAATGCTTCAGCACACCGAGCGCGACACGTCATGGATTTCCTGGAAGATGAGATTGTGCAGCACATGGATTGGACTGCTATGTCACCGTACTTGAACCCGATCGAGAACCTATGGTCGGAAACCTCACGTGGATTGAACAATATGGACAACCCCCCAACAAACGTGGCTGAACTAACCCAGGTTGGTTTGGATATCTGGCGAGATATTCCGGATCAGAAGCTCTCAACCCTCATTTTGAGCATGCCTCGACACTTGCGTGCCGTATTCAACGCCAGAGGAGACCATACGAAGTTTTGACTATTTTCTTTTTCAAATTGCTTGGCATGATTCATCAGCTTTAACATAAGTACCAATATTTTGAATATGGATTTTAGTTGTTTTGTGAAGTTTTATGTCTAGGAATAAACACTTTTTGTTAGTATTTGTCACAGGTTAAAAGAATTGGCAATAAAAGAATGAACCAGTATTATTATGCAAAAATTGTATTCAGCATTATTGAACACAATGATTTGACAATATAAAATGACAAAATGTTATGAAAAATATCACAAAAGTTACTGTAAGCATTTAGGGATATAGCAAAAAAAATCCTAGACTGTATGTGGGCCTACTGCTTTAATACTATACACACTAGCAAATGATATTCTATGATTAATACCTTAATATACTTTTTTTATATGTTATATGTGATATGACCACTCCTTGGTGTAGCACATAGTCTCAATTTGGTATACTGTGATACTTAGTTACTTGTATTGTATTACTATGGACTCAGAGTTTGAAATACAGATCTATTATTATTATTAATACATAATGACTCACATATTACTTTAACATTTCCATACATAATTGAATAAGATCATAGATTCACAATAGATGTAGACTTTGTAGATAACAGAGAATCTCACAGACACTAATAATAATAATAATGTATATTTAATAAAGCGCCCTTACTAGTAGGAGCCATTCAAAGGCGCTGTACAAATAATATGTAATTTAATAATACCCCAAATAATGTCTGTAAAAACCCTGTAATGATTTAAAAGATAATAATTATTTATCTGTGAAAGCGACCTTAAATAGGTGTGTTTTTAGAAGAGACTTAAAATTTCCAAGAGACGACGAATTTCTAATATTTGCCGGCAACTTATTCCACAAATTGGGGGCTGCAACACTAAACGCGCAATCACCATATGACTTGAGCCGAGACACTGGCACCTGCAATAGTATCTGACTGGATGACCTGAGTTTTCGGGATGACTTTCTAATGGAAACCAGTTCACACAGGTATTCTGGCGCCATATCATTAATAGATTTATAAGTTATTAACAGAATCTTAAAATGGATACGCTGTCTAACAGGTAGCCAATGTAGTTTTTGAAGAATGGGGGTAATATGATCATATTTTCTAGTATTTGTTACAATGCGAGCTGCACTATTCTGAATTCGCTGTAGGCGATTAATGTTATAATCAGATATGCCATATAAAGGGGGTTACAAT
>JAODUP010001479.1:0-50960 GCA_025642065.1 Paralvinella palmiformis | reverse complement strand
GGAGTGCCGATGAAGATCCTGGGGGGAGTCCCAATACATATAGTAGACATGTTCTTTGGGCCTGTTCTAGATTGTGTATGGCTGATGGAGCTGCTAGGAGGAGGACCGACGCTGCATATAAAATAATTGATTGTATTAATGCTTTGTACAGAGTGACAAGCATCTTGGTGTGAGTCCTATTTTAATAGTGGATATAATTTTTATCATATTGAGTCTACTGTATATTTTGTGTTTAGTGTCAGCAAGATATTTGGTAAATGAGAGGCGGGCGTCAATGGTTACGCCTAGGTATTTGTAGTGTTTGATGGTTTCTATAGGTTGTTTTCCCAGATGGAAGATCTGCGATTGAAGGGAGATGTTGAAGACCATGACTTTGGTCTTGGCTGATGAAAAGAAAAGTCCTAGGTCGTTGGCGGTTGTGGCCAATGAGAATGAATAAAAGCGGAGGGTCATCTTTTATAGGCAGATTCTAAGTTTCTGACAGTTCAGAAAACCTGGAATAATGCGTCTGACACCTGCTGTCAACCATTTAATTTGTTTTTACACAATAGAGATTATTTACGACTAAAATGAATCAAATTTGTAGCCAAAATATTTGTTTCGTCCGCCATCTTGGAGTTTCCGTGCATATTTTTCCACCGTGAAGAGCTCCAAAAAAGCAGAAAATCATTATACGGAAAACGAACTTGAGACTAACGCATATCTTGCTTCAAAATGCCGGTAGACCGGCTGGTAGCCCGGTCGGTCTGGTATTTTTGACTACTCACTAGCCCAAAGACAAAATCCACACGTCCCGCGTGGTCTAGCGGTAGCGTCTTGGACCACATATCAATACCACCCGTGTTCGAATCTCGGCGTGGACATATCTGAAGGGTGTGTACAAAACATAAAAAAGTATCTTATTATTCATTCCAGATTCAGTATGTTTTTCTGCATCAGGCGGTGGCAGATTTCATCAAGTGCAGCAACAAATCAATGGATTGTATTGATTTCCAGAAAAGGTTTGCAACAATTTGTGATCCGGAACCCGATGAAGAATTACTATCACATGTTCAAAATGAATTGCAGGTATGGGGCGTTGTACTACAGTTCCCCTTCTTTAGATAACAGTCAATCTTTCATTATATAATTTTTTAACATGGTCATATTGTCCAAATCTTTGCTTCAAACAATCAGGAATTAAATTGTTTGTAATTTCTACTGGTGCTTTAATCTCTACAGGTTCTAAAAGAGATAAAGGAGCCGGCTGATGATGCAGAAAGATATGGACTTAAATCTGAAAATATAAACAAGAACAGAAACTATGAACTCATACCACGTACATGATATGTTAACATATTTATCATATAGTAATCAACTGATCTAAATATAACATTATACGAATAGTATTAACACGACCACCTTTAGTGATGATATTTATCTCACACGCTAAATTGTTTTCAGATAATGCCGATGGCCTCTTTTTGTCACGAAGTAAAACTGGAAATTACATCAATGCAGTTTCTGTTGATGTAAGTGCATCTAATTATGTTTATCATTTGAATTTTAAATTATGTTATTTGCAGTTAACCAGCTAATAAATACATGACAGTAAATTTCGGTTATTAGAAGACAGACTTACCTTATAAACTATATACAATCGTATAGAGCCAACAAGTTTAGAGTAAATGAACATGTTCTTAGAATGGCATTGATCTAGGTTCTGGTTACACAGGAACGTTTATTGTCTGCAGTGGAAAGAAGGTAATCTTTGTATGTGTTTACCTTTGGTAATCAAATACAACAATTGTCTTTACACTATTTGATATCTCTTGTTATCTATTTTTTGTTACATTTTTAGGACGTATACTAAATGTTTTGGCGTATGAGACGAAGAATTTATTAAATCTGACATTTTTTTACACTTATGATTTTGTTTTATACACGAATAGTGTGCATCAGTCATAGTCAAAGTGGTTCCCCTCCCTGTCGTCCTTTAGAGTAAGATATATCAAACACGGTAATAGCTTGTGCTATCAAGATGTGTTCTACCCCTATATTAGTAAAATATTCATACATTATTGCGATTCAACTTTACTACTTTCTATATAGCAATATTTATCTTCAGCTCTCACTTCCTCATGTCAAGAGGATACAGTCAGATGATGAGTACTGCCTCAACCCTCTGATATTATTATTTTTAGATATGGATTTTTCTATTTATTTATAAATACTAACTAACCTAATTAGTAATTAACATTTTAGTTTCACCTTAAAAACAGGTCATATTTATCTGTGTGTATGTATGTGTGTATGTGTGTGCGTGTGTGCTAACATGCGTGCGTGTTATCTATGTATTTATTAATTACTTTTAAAAGCTTGATCTTATCTAAAGAATATCTTCATATATTATAACATACATACAAATCCAATAGATATGACGTTATTAGTTGGTAAATGATTTGAATCATACATAGTCACTTTATAGTTTTCTTCAATCTAGAAGTGGAATAAATAAATTTGATAAATATTTACGTGTGTGAAGGTATTTAAGAGATTAATATATAAGACGTCAATTCTTCAGGTCCGAGATAAGAGAAAATTATAATATGTAACTCGTACGTTCTTTCTTTACCAACACAATAATGTCGAATGTACAATAAATAATATACTGTAAAGTGCTTTGTATCTTATGTGAACAGGTGCCTTGGCTTAAATTAATATTCCGAGAGTCAATTTTTGTTTGATTAGTCCTTCCATTGGCTTTAATATCTGAACATTGTTGTTAGAGCAATGTGCTGTAAACCGTCTCTGTGGAATAATCATCAGGGAGTCTGATTGTATCTATGTGTCCTAGGTGTGACGAGCGATGAATTTAAACAAATCATCATTCACTAACTTTATCCTGTACTGGAATAATCTAAGTAACAGAAATAATTAGATATAGTTCGAATAAATTACACTTAACATTCAAATGTAGCAACGTGTTTCTAACTTCGATCCAACTGATGTACTATTGTATGATGACATTGATAGGTTTATACACATCGTGTTAGTGTTATACTCCAGAACAAGACCACGTGACAGTTGTTGAGGTCAACTATTATCTCCGGGAAACATATTAATAACAACTCAGTCCGTAATGTTCACCACATCACACGATCTTTAGTCACCTTGACCATTAAACCGATGACCTTCAAAAACTGATTATCATTATCAAGATGCACTATGGCTAACCTCCTATTATACGCAATGTTTTTGCATATTTAACATTTTACATATCGGTCTATAAGACATCTTCCTTGGTGGTTGATTTATCGATCACTAAACCGTCACTATTTATTAATGGATATATTTCATATAAATCTCTTTTATAGCATCTTGTTGTCTACTTCCGATTTAGATTTACAACTGATTATAAACACAATTATTGATATGGAATGTGTCACGCGTCTAACAAGAAATCATATACGGCTAATAAACAAAGAAAACCGCATGAACTAATGCACACCATCTAATTTGTCGAAAACAATAATTACTCGATTTGACTTCTATTAGGATCAACTTCCATATATGTCAAACAATGATCCTGTCTATCCACACTCAACCAAAGCATTTAGTGTTTAGAGTGACCTTGGAAAATACCCAAACATACATTTGGTTATATACATTGTTTTATATATATATATATATATATATATGTTGTGTGTGTGTGCGCGCGCGCATGCACTTATGAGGTGTGTTGATGTGTGGAATTGCGTTAATGTGGCTGTAATTCGGTTGTAAACTAAATTTTGTGTATTTTTATCATATATAATTCAGAGTTTCAAAGCCCACGACTCATATATAGTTACTCAGATGCCACTACCGGATACAATCAATGACTTCTGGCAGTTGATTATAGAACAAGGATGTCAAGCAATTGTCATGCTTAATGATATGTCTACAGAAGATAAGGTAAATGATGATTGTCATTGATGTTTTATATATGTAAAGAAAATGGGGCAAGTAATACTATATAAATTCGTATATAACAGATAATAGTTAGAGCTACTTCTTGAGTTTTTAATTCAAACATATGTCTCAACTATAGTAGCGGGGGGAGGACATATGTCACTCTTATCGACAATATGGGACAGACCATACCATCAACCGGCCAGCTAAAAGCACAATAGTGAGCTTTTTCGGTCCGCCGGGTTACGAAACGAATACAGGCAAACCAGCTCTTCGGGACAAAGGATCTGCGAGTTCTCACCTACATTCATCGTTTAGCAAAAGAGACCCACCAAAACAAGAGGAGCATGGGCCAGATATACCATAGTTTCGTCTGGACCTGGCCCTTCTGCAAATCTAGAAACAAGAAATATAAGGGGCCAATCACTGTCTGGAAATGACATGCTTCAAAATCAAAAGGAGCGTCGCGACCAGAGACCTCAGTTTCATTGCTATGCCACCTCAAAGAAACCCGTAAACAAAACATCCTCGTTGCAATCCTCGGTATATACTTTAGAGACAATTGTTCTCAACAAAACTGTAGAGTCACAATGGAGGCCACTGAAAAAGACTATAGAGACCGACTATTGGCTCTTCGGATTTGCTTTCACCGTATATTCATTCCTCTCATAGCTTTAGCACTCTCTACCCACAGAAAGTCTGACTAATCGCCGATTTCCTCCAATGGTCGAACAAGAAGGAGCACAGTCGGTGGAAGGTACGACTGCCCTATTGATTATGTAACCGAAAGAGAGAGGCATATATCTCTTAGTCAACAGGATAAGTAGGTTTTTAGCTGATTTCTGGGACAATAGAGCAACTATTTAACATATTCATGGTACTATTTAATACCTTCCTAGGTTCCCCGTCGAAGAACTAGGCTAGTGTAAGACATATGCAAAAACAATGCCACCTGGACTAGAACTGTCCTTGGACCAAATCGACGAACAGCGGGGTCTCTACAAGCAAATAATGCAGGAAACTTATTAATGCAGTTCCTGTCCAGGTTTTGTTTTGCATATTAACAGGTCAGCATCCTATGGTCGGACACAGCATTCCACGCACATAAGTTGTTCCTGTCCAATCTGGAGGATGCCATCTCATCCCTAGTCGACATTTCATCCGCTATAAAGAGCTATCAGGCCTTTACATGACATCGAGAGACTTAATACTGCAGTTAGATAATGTAACAGGTCACATTACCGGCTACAATAATGAGATCATAATCGCATCGAAATATGCTACATTGGCTTGAAATTGGACTGGTTATACCAGTTGCTTCATACTGGCGTCCTATTCGCGGAGCGGCCTCCGGAGTTGCGCAGGTGAGTGAGGACGGAAATATCGCGTTCGTTGTTGGTGCCGCGAACAGAAACAGACCTCCAGAGGCAATCGCCATGGCCGGCCAGCCAGCAGGTTGAGCCAAAAGGTTGGATGGGTGCTGCCATCACCTACATTAAGGCTCCTTTCAAATTCATTGATCCATCCGGCGGCCTGCTTGCGTTCATCTAGGGTTATCTGTTGGTCAAGAGCAAACATCTTGGCGAGATTATTGGTCAACTCGCCTCGTATGCTCTACAATGATGTGTCCAGTTCCCGGAGCTCACAGAGGTGTATTGAGGGTCGGTGTTCGTTAAAGATGTCTCCACGTCTGAAGCTTCTTCCTCAAGGTTCTCAAAGTCTTTGAGATGTATATTTTCGGCGGCGGGGCCTACATCAAGCTGGCTGTGGGTGGCCTGAAGGGTGGTCATCGCCTTAACCAGAAGTTGTCGTTAAGGCTTGCCGCGCTTTCAATATATGAATTCCAAATCGCCACAGATTGCCGTATCACTGAATGGAATTTTGTCCTTTTTGGCCAAGGAATTGTAATAGGCGTCGATGTTCGAATCCTGTGACTTCTGAGACGCATCTACTCTACTAAAATGCGCTCGAAAATGACTCATCCCAAAAGAGGACGGTGCTTGTGTAGAAGTGGGCCGAGAACAGGCCATACTGCTGTAAGCAGTTTTTCCGGGAAGCTAATAAGACATCCGCTAGAGAGGCGGACGGCTACTCCGTTGCATAGGTGATGGTATTCCCCTAGACTGCTATACTCGAATGTGTTCCAGATGTTTTGTGTGTGTGCGTAGTCGTCCTCACTGATGTGTTCCTCAGAAGCCTCGTTGTAGAAATATTTACTTGGAGGGAGTTGTGCCTCTGTGAACCGTTTCCAAGAGTCCACATACTCATAGCGATAGACTTCCTAGCGTAGCAGTTGTCGCCTTTCTCTACTGGACTGTTATTCGAAATACCTAAGTTCTGTTGGCTTCAATTTTCCAATGAGGCAACACTGGCAATGAACCGAGGGAGAATGACATGTATTTTTCAGTATTGCTTGAGATACATTATATCTTTCTATGTACCTTGGAAATAGCCTGCATCAGTAAATGAGAGTGCTAGCCAAACAAATTGTGGGAGACAATGTGTATTTCCAGGTGAAGTGGAATTGGTCAATTATCTCAGGTAATCCGCATAGGTTTTGGGTTGGCCAACACCTCATTGATATTGAGCTCTTCTTCCTAGACTGGTTTGAAGAAGTGTTCTGTGGCATTTAGCTCTCTGTATTATACAGGGACCTATGCACGCCAACCGCAGCTCACAACTACGTAGCAGTAGCTACAGGCCTCGTACTCTTGTGTCTTTTGAGTTTGAGTATTGCTCTTCATCGGATCAAACTCGGGCTCCGCGAAACTAGACGTATGGACCTCAAAGTTAGTGTAGATGATGTAGGGTTATTTGTGATGCTGCTGAAAGGTTAGTTTATTCTTTATTTCATCAGGCATCGCTACTCTCGCTGTTGATCCAGGTGTAGTGGAATGTGTCCGCCATTTCAATCAACTGTATACTGGGCGCGTCCAAAGGTTGCCGAAGACTGGTTTATGGCGAAGATGTTCAATCTTTCAATCTGTTTGACTTTGAATATAGGTGATGGGACTTCTCGTCCCCTGAAGTCGAGACCATCCTCTATAGTTTTGCCAAATTTTATTTTAAGAGCAAGCTGAAACTCTTCAGTGAGTTTGTGGCGAATTTGTTGGCGTACACAGCCCAAGAAAGTTTGGTAATCTGCCTTGGGTAGGTACTTTATTATTTCTTAGTGGGTCTGCTTGAATGGCCTTCCTTTTTCTGATGCGCTTCGTTCTTTATGGAGGTGGGGATCAGATCTCACGTGCAGGAGCCAGTGGTTTGGGTAATAACTTTTGTGATTATTCTGGAATAGACTCATCTAGTAGTGTAACTGTTTCATGATCTTGTATTTCTGCAAACAGCTGGTCAATATATATATATATATATATATATATATATATATTCAACCATTATATAGAGGCATACACTAGCATATCAGTGTACACTATGATAGTGTTCCTTTTTGCCTGTTACATTTTTGTCAACAGTTTGTGGACAATATGAATCGGTTCATAGCACTTTTATCGCATCGCCGTCATGGTTTTGTATCAGGATCCTTACGTAGTCCGGCAAGTTGGATTATGCAATTACCGCCACCTCCCCCCCCCCAACAACAACAACTTCGGCCACACAGCTTCATGGAGCTGATAACTAGTACCTTTGGTCCTACCTCTTGTATTTCTTCTAGTTACCTGTGGTATATCATATAGTTCAATATCTCTAAATCTATGCTTAGATGATGGGGCTTCTTCCAGAACCTCATACAAACTGGAGGCTTTGCAGGGGGGGGGGGAGGCGTGACACCCAGATACACTATTTATTTCTTAGTTCTAGCACTACATATGATAAGTAGTGGATGAGAGGTTATTAGCCGCTTTGGATGCATACAGGAAATATGACCCAGAAACCCCATGATGCAGAGTACTCGCTCTTTCTTTCCCGGAGCGGGCTCGGATCCCGCAGAAAGACGGTCCAGACTAAGCCTTTTACTTCTCTGTGTAACCCGGCTCAGGGGTGCCAGCCTAGGCCGGATGTATAGGCTGCTGTCTTGAGGCGGGACCTGGCGCTGCATGGTGTACCATAGCCAAGTGGGTGTTCGGAGGGTAGTCGCCTTTGGAAAGGGAGGGTAGGTGGATTAATACTCAGAAAGAAAAGTATAATTGGTACGATATCTCTCACTATACTCCGAAAATACACTATAGTACTCGCTGCTTAGCTCTTTTATGCGACCAATGTATGTGGCCCGTCTGAAATTGCCGAAAAGAGTACACTAAAATACAATTCTATGATTTCACCTCCCCCCCCTGCTGCTACTGCTAAACACTGTTTTCAATTGATTCACATACCTTGAGACATGTCTGCTATATTGGTGGCCCCAATATAAAATGGTAAGTCTGTCTCCCTTCTTCCCCCCACCCCTTGGTGATCCTCTTAAAGACTGTTTTAATCTGTTTTATATCTATCTTAGACATGTCTGAGATATTGGCCTAAAGATGAGCATACCAAGGAACATTATGGACAAGTTGAAGTGGAGCTTACATCAGTAAATGTTGAAGACTTTCTTATTATCAGAGATCTGAAAGTGACTGAAATAGCAAAGGTACAGTTTAGTCAATTACAGATTATAACTAATTAGTTACAGCCAAATAAAGGCAGAAATATTATAATACACATTTGCCAATCTTGTTTTATTCATCAAAGATATCTTTGATAATTATTACTTCCAATAACAACTAGTAAAAAATTAGTATCAAACTCATCACCTGTGTCAGACACTAAATGGATAATACTTCTTTCCTTCTACAGAGGGATGTAAATATATAGAGCATGAAAAATCTTCTTCCTGTGGAGAGCTACTTGGGCCTTCTATAACTAAGGGTTGGATTAATGTCATATTCACTGCTGTTTAACCTTTTTGGGGAATATTTTGCAAATGATATCAAAATATGAACATGATCAACCACATATTAAACAATCAAGTTCAAAGTGTTGATTAATCGACTATTAATGGTCTGTGGGGGGGGCGCCATTTTGAAGGGAGACACAGACCGGATGCTGTTGAAATCTGACGTCACTTATCACAAGCTGTTTGTATTACCTGGTTATAATAATGCAGACAGAGCTCAGCCACACATGTATTTTCAGAACAAAAGCACGAAACTTCTTAACACGATTGTTTTATAGCCTTACTCATATAACAAGAAGCATCTGTCAGATTTATGTCATTGAACGGATGACGGCATCAGCTAGTGGTAGTTAGGTTAAGCACGGAGGCAGGTAAGGTCATGAAGATGCCTAAGCCAGAGTATCACTGACCTGACTTGATCGATGATCCAGGTGCATGGCCACATAACCCTTGTGCCATCTCAAGTCACAGCATGTGACTGTCTACTTTTCCGCCATACAATCTAGCACTTCAGGAAGCCTTAATGGCTACCCTCTAGGATTACATGTATTCCTTTATATCTATGATATCAAGTAGAGTTTGTGATAATAATTGTGGGTTTGGGGGGTATTTTTATAAGCATTACACATTTAAATCATATTATCTGAGGGTGAATTGTTCCTTTAAAGAATAGCTCTTTCATATTTCATGAAGTGGGCTAATATCAGAGGAATGAGAAAGACGCATAAACTGACATGTATGTATACGTATGAATTAATGTATCTTGATTTTCCTCATGGACTTTTAACTAATTAACTAATTGAATCTAACCACAATAGTCAATGGTTTCTTTAGTCATAAACCACGACATCCATTTATCATCAGTATTTTCCCATTGTATCATCTGTTAAACAGGCCCTTCTAAAAAATGGTGAATTCTAGAACCAAAATACACACATACACACTTATTCTATATATATATATATATATATATATATATATATATATATTAGGCAAAATATATAATCAAAATTGGCAAAGCAAAGCATTTTATTTATACGTTTTATTCAATAAAGACGTTGATCAAACCTGAAGTACTGATGGTAAGACAGTTTCAGCTCTTGTCATGGCCAAGTGTGGTTGATCTTCCTCCAAATAATGGCCATTTGTTAGAACTTATGGACAAACTACAGAAATGGCAACATATTAATAATATTGCACCTGATCACTGGAAACCCCTGATACACTGCATGTGAGTATATTACACAGATAACTAAAATGATATAATTATTATAATGAGAGGCATGTTGTAATCAATCCGGATAACCCAATCTTGTTAATATTTAATTATAATATATAATATTGCTTGTCAGCGTTTCACATTTTATTATTATAATTTATTATTTTCATAATCATCATTTTAATTAAATATCTATTATTTTGAAATTACTATCATGACAACAAATTGCACTTTTTCAAAACAACTTTTATGAACAAGATATCTATAATGTTGCTAAATAAACTTTCATCAAAGGTGACATATTTGTTTTATATTTCAGTGATGGTGGCAGCCATAGTGGAATGTTTTGTGGAGCTAGTTTTCTGCTCGAGAGAATGAAGATAGAACATGATGTTAATGCAGTCCTTACCGTTAGATATGTTAGCAGACACAGATCACAGTTCTTTCACAAACTGGTATGTACTTTGATGATCTATAATTGAATTCTATTAATCATTAAAAAATCATGTTAGTATTTTACTATAAAAAATATACCCTTTATGCTTTAAAAGATACAAAAAATATTTTATATAGAAAGGACACAATAGCATGAATTATTTTAATTTATTCTAAGAAAGAAGGGATACATACACATACTTTGTAAATTACATGTAAATAAATTTATTAAGATTTCTTCTTTTACAGGAAGAATACATATTCCTCTATCAGATGACCATGGAATACTTGACACAAAACAATGATTATGCTAACTTTTCTTGAGTTTTACAATGTGTGTTCTGATTTTTGTTTGCAAATTGTGATGTGTTTTTCCATGTAAAAACTCAAAGGTTTAGGAAATCTTTTGTCTCAAACTCAATTCATCTGTTTAACAAATATTGATAAATTCATTGTTATTCTGTAATAAAATATACACCATTTGTAATCAAACATACGATATGATATTTATTCAGGATCTATATTTAGTATGAACTGTTTTGGTAGAGCTAGCATACACTCATAGGGTGTAAAATAATAATATTGAACAACATATACTAGTAAAAAAACACCTAAATTATAAATGTATACATGACCTAACAGAGTTATAATTAAGTGCTATGAATGTCTGTATATTAAATAAGGTACTTTTAATGTGTACAAGAATTCCTATATTGTTATGGGTCAATAAAGAGTATGTATATATGTTTATATAATTATTATGATGTGTATCATCCATCGATATTTCATTATCCATATACTAGTAGTACTCATTAATACTCCAAACTTGTAATATGTTGATTTGTTTTTAATATTTCATAGTACAATTGTTAATATTTATTGTACTTTGGTGAAGACGTCTATTTCTATATAATCGTAATGAAAAAATTCTTGTATTTTTGTATGATATATAGATATATTAGTATATATATATATATATATATATATATATATATATATTAGTATATATATATATTATATATATATATATATATATATATATATATATATATATATATAATTATATATATGTCACTGATAATGTGTGTGTGTGTGTGTGTGTGTGTGTACATCATAGCTCCAATATAACATGGATCTTGGGGTTCACTACCTGTTGAATGTGTAATAGGTGGACCGCAAATCAAGACTGATCATCTGAAATAATCATTATAATTATTGTCGGTGGTGGGTAAAATTCGGGGGCTGGGCGAAAATCGGGGGGGGGGAATGCGAAAATCGGGAGTCTATGTAGTATGTTGTATTTACCTAGTTTTGCACCATCCTTGAAGATTACATACATTGATACAACTGTTTATTTCGTAAATGTTTCCCGTAACTGTTCCACCATTGATCGACTTAAGCTTAAAACTTATCCCAGTGTTTGTGTGAAAAATATAATATTTCTGAACATTTTTGCAATAAGTAGCAACAATGTTGTAGGCTATTGCTAATATACATTATCCAGTGCATTGTTTTCAGGTGAAGGTAGCAAATATATGGACAATAAATGAACGTTCATAGTTGCACGTGCACAAATAAACGTCCGTGAAAATGTGTTTGTTTGTATATCTGCGTTTGTTTTGTAATGACAACGTCATATAAAGTTTTGAGGAACACATTTTATTAAACAATTTTGACCATGTTGTCATTCAACACTCCACCATGCTATCATACATGTATATACGTGATATAATCTGATTAATCCGAGATTTTTATACACAAAATATGATTTCCAATTACAACGAATAAAACATATTTGTGATATACTGTTGGATAAAACTGAACGATCCCCGCTTAGTTAAATAAGGGCGTGAAGTATGCTATATGTTGTATATATATTTATAACAATTGGCGACAAGAAAACAATAATGTTCGCAATAGGTTACACGAGCGAGTATACGGTGGGATTTTCGATGAATACATAGAAAGGCTGGAACAATATTTCGTCGCAACCGTAATTGGAGCGTTGCCAGCGGGAGTGGCAGACGACGGCGAAACACGACAGGCAGCCGAGAAGAGACGGGTGGAAACTTTTCTGACGTTGGTCGGAGGGAGAACATACAAGCTGCTGAAGAGTCTAATAAGTCCAAATCTACCGTCCACTAGGCCTAAACCATTTGAGGAAGTTACTGAAACAACCACCTCAAACCGAAGATATTGGTGATTGCAGAACGAATCCATTTTCACAACCATAAACAACGAGATGGCGAGACGGTATCGCAGTTCGAGGAGGAGCTGAGAGGGCTGACGTCTACTTGCGATTTTGGTGAATTTCTCGGACAAGCGCTCCGAGATCAGTTAGTTTACAAAATAAGAAGTGAAAGCACGCAACGGAAATTGCTTAGTCAAGATCGAGACATTACACAAGCTCTACAATTAGCCATTGCAGATGAAATAACAGACAGTGAGGCGAAAACCCTCCATAGTCAGGCAAGTAACAATGCAAGGTGGATGGATAAGGCATCAGTTGTGAATAAAGTGAAAGGTAAAGAGCCACTACCTAGACCGTATAGCAATCCACTACCAAAGTTTGAAAACAAAGGTCTAAAGGGTAAATGCTACCGTTGTGGAGGACTACACAGACAGGAAGACTGTTGATACAGGAACCAAAGGTATTTTTCCTGTGGGAAAACAGGTGACATATCTCAGATGTGTCGTAGAAAAAAAACGAAGACGGGGACGTGACAATCGTACACATCTATAGTAAAACAAGATGATGTAAAACAACCAACATATAGTGCAAGGAGTACAGAGCTGTACTCTATCTATGAAGTGACAATGCATCTGAAACGCCCATCAAGATTGAGGTTGAAGTAAGTGGAAAGAAACTCGAGATGGAGGTAGACACAGGAACTACTTTTTCCATGATCAGTGCAGTGACATTCAAACGTTTGTGGGCAAACGACCATCACCTCTGAAACCTAGTGCATTACAACTTCTTACATACACTGGGGGGCCACTGAAGACATGTGGGGGAAGTGATGGTGGTAGTCCGCACCATGGTCAAGAGAAGAAACCCCATTGCTGGTAGCTAGTCTCTTTCGACGAAAGTGCATAAACTCCTCCGTGAGAAAGGGACAATCAATCCTTTTGCCTGGTTTCCAGAACTGCTTGGCGATAAGTACATTGAAAGATGTGAAGGCGTCCATCCATGTGAAACCAGATGCCAAGCCGATGTTTTGCAAAGCAAGAACAGTTCCATACTTGATGAGAAAGTGAGTCGATGATGAGCTTGATCAACTACTCGGTGCCAATATAATTCTGACGGCACAGTGCGAATTTGTGGAGACTACAAAGTTACGGTGAACAAATGTGCGCATGTTGAGCAGCCCACTTCCGACCCCGGAACACTTGTTTGCAACAGTTGCATGTGAAGTTCTCCAAGCTTGACGTGGGCGCATGCTTATCAACAGGTTGTCATTGATGATGACAGTAAACAATACCTGACAATAAACACTCACCGATTATTCATTTGTCTACAATCGTCTAGCTTTTGGAGTCTCATCAGCCCCTGCAATTTTCCAGCGGATGATCAAGAATATTCTGGCAGGCATCCCTCCTACAGTTGTATACTTGGATGACATGTTGGTAGCTGGTGTTACTGAGGACATATCTAGAAGAAGAAATGCAATTTTAGTGTTGAGGCCGTGGAATATCTTAGTCATCGAATCACTAAAGATGGATTGGCTACCCTGGAGAGTAGAATCAGAGCGATTGTTGAGGGACCCACACCCTCAAATGTCACACAGGTCAAGTCATTCCTGGGTATGCTGACCTTCTACCTGCTATTTCTACCTTATTTGGTTACGACCCTTCAACCTCTACACCAACTACTGACGAAAAGCCAGGTCTTCCAATGGGGTAATAACCAAGAACGAGCAGTCAATGAGGCAAAGGAACTTCTGTGGAAAGCCCTAGTCCTGACACATTATGATATGCACAAGCCACTACTTCTGACTTGTGACGCATCGTCTTATGGCGTTGGTGCAGTTCTGGCTCATCAAATTGAGGATGGGGAGCATCCAATCGTTTTTCGTTCCAGAACCATGGCACCTGCAGAAAGGAATTATTCTCAGGTTGAAAAGGAGGCACTAGCAATGATCTTCAGTGTTCGCAAATTTCAGAAGTATCTGTAGAGTCGATATTTCAAGATCTACACGGACTACAAACCACTCTTGTGTTTGCTAGGAGAGAAGAAACCTCTTCCACCACACTGATCTGCTCGTTTGCAGAGGTGGGCTCTTTTCATGCAAGGCTACCTCTAGGAACTCGTATATCGACCTGGAACAAGCATTGGGAATGCAGATGCGTTGAGCAGACTGCCACTGAAAGAAACGGTGGAGGTTCCAGTGTTATAACCTGTGTTAAACCTGCTACAACACACGGAGGAAGGTCCTGTAACTTTCTATATTAAATAATTTTTCAAGAGTTTTAACACCTACATAAATGAAGAATCATGCCTATGATTTAACAGACGATTGATACAGTTACTGCAAATTATCATATTCAAGTGAAGACTACAAGTTACTTGACGGCTCCCAGCGACCCACATTCAAGAGAATCAAAAACTCACCAGGACTTAGTAAATAGCTAATGTTGATGTGCTACTTATCCTTAGGGAAATGTCAATACAGGTCATCCGTTGATAAGCAAAGCCGCATCATCTTTGTTGATATTATAACTGAGCTCAACTCGAAAGAGAGGGAAATATGACAGAGGGGGGAAGGGGAGAAGCCATGTTTAGGGAATTGAGGGACAAGCGAAGTACCAGTTTTCTTTTTGTGACCAGTGAATTGTGGGGATTCGCATAGGATATGGAAAATGACAACACGACATACTTGAAGCATGTGTGAAGGCTATGATCAGTGTTAGTAGATATTGGCTTCAGGTTGACTAAGCCAGAAGACAAGTCACTACCCGAAATTGTTCCCTATGTCAGGAACACCACCTTGATTAGATGAGTGTTATTTTGTCATATCCGCATAAATTAAATAATTACTAAAAGGTTTAGACATTGCTAAAGTTGCATAAATCATTAAATGTATCCCCAGACGGCTTTCTGATAATGCCGTGTGCGTTTGTTTATCCCGTGAAGACAACACGGAAGTGACGTTTAATGCCTGCGCATTGGGAACTCCAAATAGGCTTATTTCGGTGAACTTAGCACTTTAGTTTTGCTATGGCACGAAAACCAGTGAGTTGTGTCATTGGCAAAATGTGAATTTAAATTAGCATTGGCATAATGCTTTCAAAGTGGATTACACGGAAGTGTGGAATCCGGCATCAGGATTTAACGTCGGAAGAATTGTTTCACTAAAATCTAGCACTCACCGGTGTGTACTTAAGACACCAGGGCACAGTTCATATTGTGAACTAGCGAACATTGACTTAATGCTTGCAAGCTGGAGTAAACAGAAGAATGAAATCTATCGTTAGGTTGTGAAGTCTTCAGAAGTGGACAAATTCTTTAACTAAACTATAACCCTAACTGGTGTGTATGCACAGCGGCCAATTATAATTTTTGATAAGACAACATCTAATGAGATGAAATGCCATTTTGAAACCTTGAGGCTAGCATAAAATGGAAGTGAAACAGGGAGAGGAAATATGATTAGAAGAGACTTAGGTATCTTTTTACATGCATTTTCTTCAAGATATTTTTAGATCCTCGTTTGATTCTCTTATATAGACTTAGAAGAGGAATCTGAGAAATCTGAAATTCTGAATTGATAAATTTATAAATCCATCTTCAACAATTCATTTTTAATACAAACAGATAAATTAGCTACTATTTTAAGGGAATAAACATAACAAACATGGGGTAATAGTAATCGAGAATCGTAATTTATTGTAATTGATTACACGATCTCAAATAATCGTCATTTCAAGATGCAATGTAATCATAATCGCAATCTGTATTATTATATGAACAACATCTGGTTTTCCGTATATCTCCAGCCGATTTGTATTAACTAAACTTCACCTACAATAACAATGTATCTGCGGTGACTTATGTGGCTATACATATGAAAGGAAAGTTTCCTTATATTCAAAATACAATCAATTACAGTGTAAATGTGATTCGTAAACAGTGATTATTTATTAGTTTTCATAATATGTTACATAACTATATATATATATATATATATATATATATATATATATATATATATATTAATAATACGGAACTATACCTGTCACGCCATCCATGATGCGTCTTGTTGTTGTTTGTATATTTGTCAAATATTCAAACAATGTTAATTGATAGATAATGGATATAAATGGAATGTTAGTGCATTAGTTTACTTGTGAATATGGGATATTTATCTATAGCCTAAGTCTGTCCAGGTGTAATCTGGTTGTAAAGGTTGTAAAGGCTGTGAGCCAGCTACTGGTTAACATTATCGCAATTACAATTAGCCAGTTGGTGGTTTAATTAATGGTGGTCTCCGTTGTGTGCTATACTGCATTGCATTTCTCTGGGCAGCGGGTGAATTTGTTAAATCTTCTGGTTGTGTGATGTGATTGCAATCAACGATATAGGCTATGGGAAATTAATTCACTGCCAGGTGTTTAATTACTAATTGACTTAGCTGATCGTTTGTTATGAGGGATTAAGCTGAGGATAATGTTGAGGTAATGTTGAGTCGATATTGATGATTTTCCACGTTTGCATTAATCTCACTTATCTTAATAAATACCTTTGCATTCAAGGCATATGTATTACTTCCTCCTTTGCTCTACGGTGAATATTTCTATCACATTTACGTTTGTATGATATACATTGTATTAGTATTGTAACAATGATTACCTGTAATCTTAATCGAATTATTCATTATTAGTGTACTCGTAATTATAATCGTAGTCATTGTATCCTAAGTAATCGTAATCGTAAATTTGCACGAAACTAGCTCTGAATAAAATCAACTGAAAATTCCAAATTTCCATTGCTCATCGCGCCAAAATGGGGATCGCGCGAACCCAAGGTTAGGTTTATGACAGTCGTAAACCTGTTTATAACATGACAGTGTTATAAACCCGTCGTAAACCTGTCGTAAATACCTTTATGACGTCATACCGTCGTAAACTGTCATAAACAGTTGTAAACCTTTTTATTCATTATATTTTGTGATTTTAATTGTTTTTAACTTTCATCTTATTTTACTTAGAACTAGTTGTGGATTATCATTATATCAGAATTAGTATATTTATATATTACAAACATAAATGTAAAATATTATTTTATGTTGGTCTCTTTTACATTTCTTTCCAATTCAGTAATAACAGAAATAATTTGGAGGTATCTTTTATTCAGTAACCATAACAGACTCTCACATCATTCACACATGTACAGTTGAATCAGTCCATTTGATACGTTAATCATAAATAATCAGCTTGGCTATTTTCTCATGAAACTAATCATGTGGAACCAGACATAGGGTCAATTCCATTTTGTCAATTCCACATCAAATTTATCAATTCAATTCTAAATTTATCAATTCCAATTCCATTTTTACCTACTCTTTTACCTACTACTTTTTACCATGAGTAGGTACTCCGAATACCTACCCCGAGTACATATTTGGAATACCTGCTCAAATAGTTTTGATTCCAAGCAGGATTGTCATGGAAGAAATATTTCTGAATTAAAATTAAATGGTAAATTAATTTGTGGATTTAATTTTTGTAGGAAACTTCAATTCCAATCCAAATGAATGGCTGGTAGCTTGCTCTTGAACATTTTGACACAGTATGATTAATAAAATTCCATTCATTGCCAGGCAGATAATGATTTATTCAAATGACTGACTGCTGAGAAATGCGTCATTATGTGGCATACAGTAGACTCCACATCACCTCAAAAATGCATAACGTATAGACGAAATCCCTTGTTTTTCTTATTAAAACACTTCGGTTATACAAAATACTTAATTCGAATTATCGCCTAATTGAAGAGTTTTTCTGGTCCTGTTCATAAAAACATAAGGCAATTTAATGCCTAATTAGTAAGCGACCCGCAGTTTCAGAAATGTTAGAAGGCATTTCGCTTAGACATAACTCGTATGGGATATTGTGGCTTCAAATATTGGATAGGCGGATGAAAATGACACCGTCAACCATCTATGGGAACTTTGCGGGAACTTTGCGGGAAAGTTGGACAACAGACATGGCAACTAAAAGAACGTATCAAAACAAAACTACAAGGAAACATTTGTAATTCTAAATTATTGCGATCACTATCCATCAATGAAAAATAAGGACATAGATCAGTCCAAGTACTCTCTGTCGGACAAATAACAACTGTTCAAAGATTGGGTAATTTTCATTTAATTATACCGGGCGCCTCCATGGTGTAGCGGTAGCGTGCTGGACCACAGATCACTACCACCGTGTTCGAATCCCGGCGTGGGCATATCTGAAGGTTGTTTCGTCTTTCACTTCGTCTCATTACCTTTGGAGGTCGCTCGGCCCATTTAGCCTATCTTGTGCACAAACGTGGCCGTAAAACATCAATCATCATCATCATCATCATCATTTAATTATAACGATAGACGGGGAACTGATCAAGAAGATTAGTCACTAAAAGGTAGATGGATCTATTATCGTTTGGTTTCGTCAAAAGTCGTTGCTCCAAGATATAAGGATTGATGGATGGACAAATGCTACTCATGCAAGTGAACGAGTTCCAGCTTCGGTTATTCTCTGATGATACTATCCATAAAATCTGGTTAAGGGTTTGAAGAGCGCTATGGTATTGTGAAAGTTCGAAAGACTAGAGAATCTGCAGGAGTAGACCAGGAGATAGTTGAGGCCGTAGGCTTTTCTTCAGATGTATCAGCGATCAGACATTTACAATGCGGATGAGTCTGTTCTGTTCTGGATGATCCTGCAGGAAAACAGTCTAGGATTCTTTGGCCAAGCGCATCGTGGTAAAAAGCAATCTAATCTTTGCATAACTTTTCCGTTGAAGCCAATATGGATGGTATGGATGAACGGACTCTTCTGGTTATCGCAAAGAGCTTAACAGCCCGCGTATTGGATGATTATATTCAATGTTACAGTGTCGCCGATACTACTTATTAACTTATTGATGAATATGTTGTGGACCAGATACAGTATCCTGCTGCTGGACCAGATGACGGGGACGATGACAAGAATGGAAAAGTTGAAGAGGCTGATCAACGAGCATTCAAGACTCTACCACACTGAACATGTTTGGATTAATGTCCGGGATTACGAAATAGCACGTATTGTGTGACAAAATTAATGAGATTTTGCTGAACAAATATCGCTAGTAGTCTGGTATAGAAATCTGCTACCGATTTCTTCAGGGAATCTGATTCTGATAGTGACAGCAATGATGTGTTTAACTAGATAGTAAAAAATCCATACACGTTTTGGTTTCCCAAATTGAATAAAATATCAAAAATCAAAGTGGCAATAATATAATTTCACAATATCTTAATATACCCCCAGACGACAGCGTCATTTCATTTAGGCGGTGATATACTCCCAGACGACAGCGTCATTTCATGTAGGCGGTGATAAACCCCCAGACGACAGCGTCATTTCACGTGGTGAACCACCTACAATGTTGTAAGCCGAGAAATTAATTGAAGGAATCGAACCTGTGATCTTTCGCGGTTAAAGCAAATCCACCCCATAGCATTTAGTGCAACGTCGTTAATAGGTAGGCTACTGGAGCTTAATCAATACTGAATGACTAGAATAAAGAGGAAGAAGTTTTACTCTCCAGGTAAAGGGAGGCTCCCGGTTTTAAGTTACATCTCACTGTCTCCAGGCGGGAGCCAGAAATCTCCCGCTTTTTAACAAAACTCAAACAAACAATATCCAACTTTATCAAGTTTGGTGTGGAATAATTCCTTCTATTTTTGCCTGGCTAATGTCTCGCGTGTTTTTCTGGGTCATCAGAAACTGTCCAAACTGTGTCTGTTATAGCTCACGTGTTCTTGTTTGCCTCGTAATCACGACCAATAAGACGAATGGTGTAGATAAGTTCATCTAGTCAAAACAAACATATCTGGATTCACAGCTGTGCTCCATGCTGGCAAACGATGAGGATGATTTGGAGGAAGACACTGCGACACGCATCTTTGACAGTGTGCGCAAGTTCTACGTTCGGGTTGTCAACAAGATGATCAAGATCTTCCCATTCCACGATGGTGTGTTGAGGGACCTTGCTGCACTTAATCCCGACCCTGAACTTCGGGAGTCCTGGAGTTCATCATCTGTTCTTGAATTGGCTATTTGCTTTGGCCTCGTCGCAGATGAGCATCACGACGCACTCGCTGCTGAGTTTCAGGACTACTAGCTGACTCCTGACGAAGAACTGCCGCTCTACTCTGCTAACAGTTGTGTCGACAGGTTTTGGGAAGATACTGGCAAAGAAGAAGACAGGCATTTGCTGGTGGAATGCGCATTCCACATTTAGCGCATCTTATGAAAACACTGTCGGTGGTCGCCCACAGCAATGCTGGTAGTGTACGCGTCTTCTCCGGGTGCCGCAAGATTGACACCAATGCTCGATCACAGCTTGGAAACGAAACTTCTTCCATGCAAAATCAACATGGATGAGCCGTGCTATGCATTTAAGCCAGACGGTGATCTGCTGAAATAGTAGGCAAAGTCTGTAACATGGAACTATGTAAAAGACGACCAGCTTGTGTGACTTTGTGACTTTGATCTGTGTTATAAATGTAATATTATCTGAAATTAGAAAACATTTACACGTGTTTGACATTTTTTTTTCATTTTTTTTTGCTAGTTCTGCATTGATACATACTTTATTATTATATTTTATTTAGTTCATTAGTTTTTATAAAGTGCAATAATTTAAGATTGTGTGTTTAACATTTTTTCCTATGTTAATTTTACTAGATCTGTTTTGACACATAATTAATTTATTATCATTTTTTTCAGTGCATTAGTTTTTATAAAGTGCAATAATTTGAGATTGTATGCTTCACGTGGAACAAGAATATTTTGTACTTCATCTGGTGCCAGGTATTTGATGGTAATAATAAAACTTGATTGTTATGGTCTAAGGAGTGTTCTCTTTTCTGTTACCATAGTGATTATTATAATATTCCGATTTACGTATAAAATCCCGATTTTCTGAGACCCTTCGATTTACATGTAAATCTGCTGTTTTGGCATTTCTGAAACTTAACACACACACACACACACACACACATATATATATATATATATATATATATCCATTCACTAAATCACTTCAACAGCCATGAAAATGAGTTTTATGAGATTCGGTTTATAAAAAAGTTGATTACGTTATGACATCGAACTGAACGTTTTCTTTCATATCAATGCGTTATGATTTGAGATCAATTTCATACATTTTGACTCTTCTATGTTTAACTGGCGGGTTAGATCTACTGAAGAAATAAATCTGACCGTTTGAAGCTAATTTGGTAATAAAATTGATTGCCTCGCTACAGGAATATTATAAGGTATCTCCTGCCATATTTCAACATTTATATGAACATACTACGAAGCGCTAAGAGTACGTGTCCCCCGTGGATTAGCCTGAAGGTAGCAGGTCATTTACTCGCTTATGAGAGAAGACGTTTACTCGCCAACAAAAAGTCGTTTCGTCGCCTACTGAAAGCTCTTCTAGTTGCTTTCGTCGCTATCAGTAATTATTCTAGAATATATACACGCATATAAAGGTTTTTAAATTTACTTTATATTATAGTGTTATAATACAGATTACATGGATATATTATATTATATATATATATATATATATATATTATATATATATATATATATATATATATATATATATATATAATGACATTCAAGCTAATTTTCACCAACATTTTGTGTTTCGATTACTTTTTATAATTTATCAGAACATATAGAACTGCAAACTGTTAGTATGTTAATAGAACATTTCGTCTGGTTCCAGCGCCCTTCACCCAATTATTTTCGATTCAGACTTTTGTGAGATTGGGAGAAAATATGAAGCAATTAAGTTCCTCCTGTGTTCGTTGTGGTGTCTGGGAAGGCAAAGGCTAATTATGGCGCTGTCTTCAGGACAGTGCTGGACCAACTGCCCACTGTATCGGTTGTAGGGAATATCACGGCGGATTTTGTGGGCGCAACCGGGCAATGTTTTTCATTTTAGGCAAACTATGTATGGGGCGCAATATCCAAGAACTTGGCATGCAGATAGCGTACAATCGGAAAACCAGCACCCATGACTTCTGCCGTAGACTGATGGTCATTTCTCCCAGCAGCCTACATTCCCTCAATAATTGAGGCTACCGATCCACCGCAGCCACTCAGTTAGCTGCTGACATACTTCAAATGACATGCAGTGGTTAACTAACATTATTTTTTTAATCTCTTCGTGGTACATTTTTGAGCATCGAATTCGGACAAACAACGATGTCGAAGGATGACACAAGCAGCTGAACAGTGACCCAAGAGCCAGCTGTCTCTAAATCTGTATAAACTCATCCAATGAATGCTACATAAAGAGGCCATCCGCCTACGTCAGTACCCAAGTACAATTCATTTCCAATGGTATGGCCTCGCGATATCACTAATTAATGGTCAGAGTTGATAGGATAAGTTATCGACAAGGAGTTGTTGAAACGGTGTGCACGTATAAATTTGTATCTGTGAATGAATTAATGAATACTTTTGAATATTTCTTGTTAATTTTTCTTTGTGTTTTTTCTTTTAAATTATTTCATTTAGCTTAACGAAACGACCCTTTTATTGGAGACGAACTTGTAGCGGCGACGAAACGACTCGCAACCAACCTGGAGAGTGAAGATGACACTGTCCATGGTACATTCACACATTGCCAAGACCTTATTATTTGGTGTAATAGTTTCCAGTTTATTGTAGGTAATTTTTAATTATACAGTAATGCTTAGATTAAACTTAACTATATTAATATTTTGGATTGTTATTTTTGTTACAGTTTCGAACCATAATGAATTAAGTTGCTAAAAAGGGTGAAATAATGCTAGTCAGTTCAAACTAAGAAAAGCACAGCTCATTGCTACAACGATAAACCCCTTTTTAAATATTTGCTTAATTTATTTGGATATAGAAAGTTTTTGATAAAAAATATTGATACTTTTTCAGAGTTTTTAATAATAACACAACTTCAGAATAAATATAACTGCAAAGTGATAATAACTTCTGTCAAAAAGCAAAATATTTAGATTTTCATATAAAATAATTTTCAGAGTATATGAATGCCTGATTTTTAAATTTTTGTCTATATGATTAAAGTACTTATTGATCCATTTTCTAAGGTGAAATGACTTACATCTCAGAGACCAATGAGGATATCTTTATAATTCAAATTGCATAATATATGTATTTTGTTAAGTTGCATTAAAAAATTGTAGATGTACCTATACCTTAAGCGATATATTCTGTGCTTATTAGCTTATTTCAGGGAAAACTAAGAAAATTAGATAAGAAAAGAAGAAAAAACAATAGAAGCTCCTCAGCATAATATTAGCATAGATATATATTCAACTGAATCAGAAAACTTACACCGATTGGATAATGAATCAAGCTTTTCTTACTTCCCTCCCATTTCTTTTGACACGAGTAAACGATCGTAGGGTAGTTACTCGGATTTATTTGGTCTTAGTTAGCAACCATCTTGTTTTTGCGTTGTAAAATGTTAAATATTAGAGCTAACTTCTAAGCCATAAAGTCATCTCGTGTATGGCGCATTAATTGACATACAATGTAATAAATAGGTAACTTGCACATGCTGAAATATTTCGATAAAGGTACTTTATTTGATTGTTTATTTCTAACCCAGGTATCATAATGCTGAGCCGCGGGTAGTCACGCCACTCACGGTTGGGACTTGGGCCCTCTCGGCTTCTCAGACTCAACCTTCTGTCGACTTACCGTTAAACTTAAGCAGTCTGACCTGTCTGAATTATAATTTTATCAAACTCGTCCCCGGAAAAAAATGTAAATACATTTTTTTAATATTTGGGTGTGTGTTTTAATTTATATAGGGGAGAGGTGGGGAGGTTCGACCAGGCGGGGAAAATCGATCACAACATTAAAACATTATTCTTTATTTATTACACTTAATAGTTTTAGGGAATTAGGTTGTGACATAATATATATCTGATTAATTGTTTTATGTATACTTTGAAATAATTTGCAACAATAAAACAATACAGTATCAAAAAATAATTAGCAACTGAAAGTGGGGGTGTCTAGATTCGAACTTTTGCCAGTAGGTGTCAACATTTCTAATGTCTGTAAGCAACATTCCCACCTTTCAGTTTGTGTTAGATTTTCACAGTGTTTGATCTTCATTAGCTTTATGTGTGGTATCCTCTCGAACAATTAATGTATGTAGAAATAACATGTATCTTTTATGTAAGCTTAGGTCAATAAATTTAGAACTAACAAGGGAAACAAAAGTGGTCGATTCGCCCCTCCATTTTGTAGATTTGCTCTTTGCAGACTATATTTTCTGTGTCACTATCCTAAATGGGTAGTCAGATAAAGATCATGTGACATATTTTTAATTTACCTAAACTGTTAGTATGATAATTTTCTCCGGGTAATGTGTCTTCTGAATCATGTGACGTTTTATAGCCTAATTTACATCAGACCCAAAGCCCAGTATTGTGGTAGACTTTTCTCTTACTTGTTAGTTAGCTCCGCATATTTTTTTTTCTTTGTACAAATGAAATAGTAATATTATGATATGCTGTAAATATGGGTCTTCATTTATTGCAAATAAATTAATCAAATTGTGGATGAGCTGAAATGAAGATTTATCAGTTTTATGAAATGATGAAGGGGTGCCTCTGTGGTCTAGTTGGTAGTGCGTTGGAAGACAGATCACTACCACCTGTATTCGAATCTCAGCATGGGCATATCCGACGGGTGTTTCAACTTTGACTTCTCTTCATAACCTTCGGAAGTTGCTCGGCCTATTTAGCCTACCATATGCATAAAAGTGGCCATAAAACATCAATCATCATCATCATCGATGTACTATGTTAAATATAATAAATGATGTTATGGATATATAATCAACGTTTACGTTTTTTGGTAAATACATGAATTTATAAAGTATTATATATATATATATATATATATGCTGATATGTGAATCATGAAAAGAAACAAAAAGTGAATACTGCAAGATTAAGAATAATAAGAAAGAGCAAATTTTAGTTGAAAACGATAACCATATAGCAAACAAAATTGGTCAATGTGTGGTCAATCCACCCCGCACTGTGGTTGAACCTCCCCTCCCGCCACTTTGCTTATGTAAATAATGTTTACGACATTGAATTGGGTCACAAATCACATGATCAATGCTTTATTAGGAACATTAAACATTAAGGGCCAGACAGAAAAGTACTTCTTGCTGATTATTGTATCGCGTATACTAAAATGAAACCATTGAAGTGCAAGGTGGTCAAACCTCCTCACCTCTCCCATATATATATATATATATATATATATATAGATCTATATAAATAACAGCTTGGTTGTCATTTACTTGCAGTGCAAGACTTATATGGAATAATTAAGTGCATGTAGCTGTGTGAAATGTAGTGGTAATGAATCCAAGCCAGGAGGTGGTAACTTTGACATTTGTAAGAGATATTAAAATGTGAAGTGTTGTCATTTTTCATAAACTGTAAATATTATTTAGTCTGCAGTACAAACACAAATCCAAAATTTATTTGATGCTGTTAAAACAACATTACAGGAACTATTTACATATTAACATAATCATAACACTGATGCTAGGTCACCCAACTGATTCCATGTTGCACATTACTACAACACACCGTTGTCATATCATTTATCATTAGGCTGACCTGTCTCATCAGATGGGCCAAGCTGTCTCATGAGGGGGCCGAGTTGTCACTTGGGCTGAGCTGTCTAGCGACCAACTAGACAGACTCGTACAGTTCTAATTTCAGACAGAATTAGAAGAACTTCAAATAGTATATCTACTCAAGAGTCAAGTAGGGTAACCCAGGTAGTTCTGGAGCAAAATTAATATTATTATTAATAATAGTGTAGATTAAAGCCTGTAATAACTGATGTCACCAGTTGTTTTTATCTTGTGAATCAATAAGACATAAATTATCTGGACAACAGTTATTAGACGTCATACAAATTTCCATAGCAAATGACAGGTCATGATTAATACAGCATACATGGACAGAGAAAGATACTCCATTCATGGGAAAATTTGATTGCAAAACAACTAACGCCCCAAAACACCCTGTGCAAAATACTTTAGCTTTTTATATTAGAACCCAACTATAATTTAAGTGTGTTTGTAAATTTGGTATCTCTTTGTGTATTGTTTATTCCCATTGATATGGAATTCTTTAAGCAACTATATGCTTTCAATACAAAACATAATACAAGTCATTTGTTAACTCCTACAACAACCAAATTAAACATTGTAACAATGCCAGAATGCCCTGGCTCAAAGTAGTGTACACTGCAAAATTGTGATTCTTTATATATTAGTAACTGATAATTTGTATTACTTACTGATATTTGACTGATGACATAACAATCATATGCTCATCTGTCACACATTTTGAAATTGTTGAGACTATTAGTATTTTCTCATTGGACCAACTCGGTGCCTGCCTTCCCCAATTGATGTTTGGTCTCCCTTCCCCCCCGCTCACTTGCATTAGCAACAGACTCCATGATTGGACAGCAGCACACTGACACATTAGATTTATCTACCTTCAACATCACTCACCAATCATTATTTCACATCATCTCGAACCATTGTGATTCATTTGTTTTAATTTTGTGTTTAATTTTGTCTTGGGATGCTGGGGATGACAGCCTTTTATGGCTATTGGTTGTCCCGGCTAACAACACCACATTTATGGATATACAATTTCACATATTATGTACCAGTATTATTTGATCACAATGTCAATATATTTGTATTTGAAAGTATTTAAATACTTTTTTCAAGTATTTGTATTTCACCTTACCATAAAGAAAGGTATTTGTATTTAAATACTTTCACAAAGTATTTGATTTTTCAAATACATCTTCAAATATATTAAAATACTTTTCTAAAATTATTTCATATTTTGATCTGAATATTTTGTCACCAATATGATTTGTTTCAGGAAATAATCTGATCACTGAATTGTACACACACAACCATGAAGGAAATGTCTTCTCTCTGTGATCATAAGGAATTGCAATTAATGATATCTTTGATGTAATGACTTCTGATGGCTTCCTTGTCAATCAAAAAAGGGAGATTATCCTCAATTATATGTAGTATAATTAGAAGGGATCAAAGGGTAATATGCAACATCTTGTGAGTAAATTCAATGAGCATATCTCATCTTTCCTATAAAAGGACTAACCTTCCAGCTTATATCATTCATTATTCCAGTTTATACACCCTGACATTCCTATAACTTTCTGCACTTATTAAAAATTTGAGACTTAGGTTTAGAAAATTTAATTACATCCAAAATGGCTGTAATGTGTGTATCAGAATAAAAAGCAAAGGAAAAACAATGGATTTGTTCCTTTCATTTGAAAAGTATTTGTATTTGAAATACATCCAAAAGTATTTGACCAAAAGAAAAGTTTGTATTTAAATACATTTGCAAATGAATGTATTTGACCAAAAGAAAAGTTTGTATTTAAATACATTTCAGTGTATTTGACCCCATACCTGAGGTCATTGGTGAATAAATTATCTACTTACTTATAACTTGAATGTACTTGCTTAGAATACCAGTTCAATGTATAACCTCTTAATTGTGAAAACAAATACTGTTAATATGAATGGCAAAATAATTATATAAATTTCAAATGTGTCAATCCAAGTATGAGTAGTGAAGAGTCAAGATAATTGAGTGGTTTACCTGTCTCAACTGGCACATTTGGGAGGTATTTAGTTTCTTGTTGCTTTCAGTAGTGTCAAATATGCAAGGATATACAGAAAATATATATACGCTTGAGTTACCAGTGTCCAATTTCTGCTTGTAATAGAAAATATTAGCATCACCCTACATATCAAAGACATAGCCACTGTGACTGTCACCAATTATGTTCTTTCTCTGGTTGTATGATTGTAGGAATATATATATATACACATACACAGGTAGAAAATCCATTATCATGGACCTTATTTGTCTAAGAAATATACCTTCTGACACCCTATTGTCACATTCTGACTCTGACACATCTTTTCTCAGATATGATGTGACAGACATTCAGTGTAAAATGGCCTTGATAAACAAGACGCACTGATATTTTACCAGAGATGATCAATTAATCCACGGATGCATGACCATTTTTTTGGTCTAAACTGTATCAGTGGCTGAGCTGTCCTGTTCCTTCACATCTTTAAATGATAATGCACGAACCTGAGATCTATGCTGATTTATAGCGTATTTGTTTACATTTTACTATTTTTCTCGTATCTCCTAATTTTAGAGATAAGACACGAAAATGGATGCTACCAGCTCAGATAACAACGCTGCCAGTGGCAAGACTATTCTCGTACAGACAGATACTGAATCTGTCCATTTGACTACAGTCTTACAAGCGATACTACAGGCCTGTTCAACAAATGAATGTCAAGATCCTGTAAGTATTGTTATACAGGTTAACCAGGCTGATGGATCATCAGGGCAAATTGACAGCTGTATGTCAAACAGTGAAATAATTACTCTAGAAGGAACCAATGCTGTGTATTTATTTGGTGAAGAAAGCATTTCTCAGAATGAACCAAATGAAGTGATCAGCTGTGGTTTACCAGCTGATGGTAGAATGACTTTTTCAATGCACTGCGAATCACTTTGTGAGCATGATAAATCTGATCAGGATCTAGGATCAGTTATTGAGACAAAATTGGATATTACTGATCCAGGTAGTTCATATATTGAGAATGTGCAATGTTCTGATGGAACTGTGGAGATTGGCCAACGCGAGCTAACTGTGATTAGGAATAAGTCGGGAGAATCAAAAATGTACGAGTTGAATGATAACACAATTAAGAAAGATTTTATGAAAAGTACTTCTCGGAGGCTGAATGCTATGGAGATAGTATGTAATGATTTAAAGGCTGATTCCAGCTGTTTTGTTGTGATAAATGACAGAAGTTTGGTTAAAGAGCATCATCTGGACGATTCACAAAAAAGTACTGTACAAATTCCTGGTGTTGAAATAACAAAAGATTCTCCAAAATTGGGTATTTCTAGTCATGTTTCAGAAAGTGTGAAACACTGTTCAGGCTACCACACAAATAATCAGATATCAGACATCATTCTTGGCAGAGAAGGCCAAGCCATGAAGGTTGACTGTTGTAGTGATTCAGCTGAAAAGACTGATTGCTCTGGAATTTGTAATCCTGCTGCTAAAAAAGATCCTATCAGTGATACAACAGAGATTCAATCTTCAGATGAAACTAGAACAGTACAAGTTGTTGTTAATACAAACAGGGGAAAAAACAGGAAACGGGTAACAGAGCAGAAATCGTCATCTTTGGAGGACACTTGCGTTGTAAAATTAGAGAATAAAACATTGCAAATGAGTGAATCAAGCAAAGTGAGTGATTCTGAGTCAACTTTAGGTAATGTTGATGGGGTTGATTCTTTTGAGGAGAAGAATGAGGCTCAAAGTATTAATATTTATCATGGTGCTAAAAATGAGAGCCCCCCCGAGTGTGGACGGAAGGAGAATCTGTGTAAAAACAGTGATAAATTTACCTGTGAAACATGTGGTAAGAAGTTTGGTCGGAAGTTTAATCTTGACAGACACTTAAAATCAGAACGAGTGCACAAGAAACCAACAAAGAAGAAATATATACCAAAGCCTGCCAAGTGTGACGTGTGCAGCAAGACATTCCACAGTGTGAGTGCAATGTGTCTGCACCGTAAGAAACACAACGAGAATGAGAGATACCACTGTCCACACTGTGATCGTAAATTTACTCAGAAGGGTGGCCTTAATTTCCATATAAAAACTATACATCATGGTATAAAAGAGGTAATTTGTGATAGATGTGGTAAACAGTTCTCTACTTCCGCTGGTCTGATGTACCATAACCAGAAGGTACATCTGAATGAGGAGATGAAGAAGCGATATTGGCAGCTAGAATTTGTCCAAAAGCTTCGTCAGGATTGTGTTGTTACCAAGGAGAACACTCCTCGAGTACAGGTGCTGGACCGGGTGTCATACACGTGTCCCATATGTTCTCAAGCATTCGTGAAAGTCTTCGCTTGGTTTGCACATCTGAATCTTCACACACTGTCCAGCAGTTGTGATGTTAGTATCAAGCAACAGGTGGCTGAGGTTATAGATGAATTACAAGGTGAGGATAATGCATTCAATGATATCATCCTGTATCCGTGCACTGTTTGTGACTACGTGGCGTTTTCAAAATCTGATGTTGTTATACATTTGAACAGACATTCCAAGGATAAACCATATTTGTGTGAACACTGCGATCAGACATTTGCTTCAGCTTCAGAACTAACAGCGCACGTACAATATCACACAAAGAACTTTCGACATTTGTGTCAGATTTGTAAATCTGGATTCCCACTTCTTGGCCTACTTAAGGCGCATTTGTTAAAAGAGCATCAGGTTTCCAGTGGTGATTTGCCAGGTTCTAAAGGATATAGGTGCGACGCCTGTGGAAAACAGTTTATCTACAAGGTAAATATCAAAGTGATATAATAGTGTGATATTTGATAAAGATAAGAGTGAATGAGTGTTGTCTTTATTTGGCTTTGGAACTGGTCTCACCTAGGAAGTAAGTTAGAGAGGTGACTCCCAAACGAAATGATAAGATCAGGGTCTAAGCATTTTATTGATGGATCAGACATCTTACAGGTATTGGTAACATTAAGATTCTCTCCCAAGAGTTGTAGGTCTGTAGTGTACAGAGTTTAGCTGATTTAAAAATTCCTGTTCAAACAATTGAAAACACTTTACATCTAAACTATCAAAAATGTGTGTAATTTGGGTGCTAAGAATTTGTTTTCTTATCAATAAGCTGGACTATCTACCCAGAAAATTTAAGGTCCATATTAGCTTTCTCTACAAAACAAATGACTCCACTTATTGTGATAAAGGCACTATATTATAAGTATAGCTATAATAAATTAATACAAGCAGACTTACACATTTTGGTCTAGATAATATGGCAAAAATGCACACAGCTGTTATTGTTAATAAATAATATTTAAAAATGGATTGTTAAACAGAAGTTTTCAGTGTTGTTGGTTTTTTTTTTTGGGGGGGGGGTAGATTGATAATTTATATCAACCAGATTTTTCTAATGGTATAACCCAAGTTTTAGGCAGTGTTTTAAACATGGTTGGATTTTCTACTGTAAAAAATCAATTTTTTACATTACATTGTAAAATATTTAATAATAATCATAAAAAATTGTAAAATACTGTAACAAACTGTAAAATACTGTAGCAGAATACCAGCTTAAAAGTTTTAATGTTGCCTAGAAGATTGCACATTTTAGTGTGAACATTTCCAAAGTTGGAAAATATTGGCAGCATTATTAGCTTGCTGATGATCACACATATTTCCAACGGCAACATGTAAAAAAAATTCCCATATGGAATTCTTTGGCCTTCCACCTTTATACATTACTAAAGACTGGATATCAAATAATAATCACAGTATTAGTTCAATCTTTTCTATAATTTAAGCCAACATGCTGGTATGTATCGATGTGATAAATAAAATGATCACGAGAAAGTGTAACATTGCTTCAAATTAAATTCAGACTGCCTTATTACTGTACTGAGGCAAAATGAAATCACATTTTAACACTATGAGTATGATATGTCACCTGGCTAATGAAGTCACATCTTAAAGGCGTTACAATACAGGTATGTGTTAACATTGGATAGAGGGTTATTCGGAGAGTAGTAGATTATCTACCAGTACCAGTAGTAATTTTAATAGCAACATTTATTTCATTGAGTAAATTACTTGTATGTGTGTCATATTAGATTATGACATAAACTGATACATGTATAAATTAGTTTTTGGAGATGCTTTGCTTTTACAAAACTATATATTTTAATTGTTTTGAAAAACAAAGAAAGTTAAAATAATAAAATTCATATAAATTATATAACGTGGCCATAATGTAACTGGCTTGAAGGTAACAGATGTAAGCTTAATATTTAACATTTAAATTATTACCTGTATTTATGATGATGGTGTGGACGTCAAACGTATTGTACACCATTTATTGTACAGTAATATCTATCTTAAGGAACCACTCATTGGGCCATATTAAGTAGCCTCTAATTAACAAAATTAACCCCAAAAGTTCTGATTGTGAAGTTATTTTTCTTTGTTGTTGTGCGAGACGCCCAAATATTTAATAATGTTCCCTTACTAGCAGAAACTATTCAAAGGTGCTTAACAATAACAGTGATACCAGAATAAGATGTATGTAAAAGTGCAATAATTAATCTGGAAAAACCTCAAAATGTATTGGTGAAAACATTTTAGTTTTTAAGAATTTATTTATAATTTTCAAGGATGACACACTTCTATTAGTTCTAATTTCACAAAAAACTAAATCAGTTAACAAAAGAAAGGGAATTTATATATATATATATATATATATATATATATGATTATTGGCAACCAGGGTTTTGTGTCGACACTTTTTGCACCCTGAATCAGAGTGTTGATGAGAGTAAAAGGCCTCAGACTTCTGATTTTTTCATTGTAGAAGTACCTTGCTTCTCTCAAATTAATAGTTTACACACCGTTATGACACTTACAAAGAACAGTCCCAGTGAAGGAATGACCGTATTTAATTTGGTTATGTCTCAGTCACTACAAGGGAGTATGTGCCATCTTGCAAATTCGTTTAGCAGTCATGACGTCATAACTGGACTTTTGTCTTCACCACATCAATGTATTTGGCTCAGTCTGTGTGTTTGAATAAACCCTGTGTTCATCTCTTTTATGGATGGGGTAAATTCATGAATGGAAACATCACTTTCCTGTCTAATATTGCCACACAGTGCCAAAGCACATTTCACAATGATTCTATAAATTCCTAACTGTAACTGTCATAACACACAAAACATGATACTATTATTAGCACTGATATCACATTAGCTCACGCTGTAAACCAGACTAATTCCAGTTCCACAACAAAACAAGCCATGGCTAAGTTTATCACTTGTTTATTCAAGCACTGGTATCACCTATGTCATGAGAGTGCTGTGATGCACTGGGGTCACTATTAAAACAAAATCACGGGTATTGTTTAACAATATTAAAAACGCTAAAATTAGAAGAGAATGGAAACACTACTGAAATTTCAAATGTTCACAGTTCAATTGGCCTTTAATGAACCTGATTGGTTTTGTATTTGTTTATGTTAGGACAAGTGATCATGGTACATGACTCCTGGAGAAAAGTTTTATTGTAATTTATAACTAAATATTGCATTAAATATTTTACAATATATAATACTCGAGTGTTTTGATATAATAATAATAATGTACAGTTTTATTTGAATCTGATCCTTTTTTTGTCTTTGTATGTATTACTGATCATAGCTTTAATTGTTTGTTATTAGTCCAACCATATATTACTAATTTCTTTGCCTGTTTAATAACTTATATTCATAAATGACTAGTCATCATTTTTTTATGTCAGCTAAACATTAGCATATTTTATAGATAGAGTGGTGTATAATAATAATAAGAGTAAATGAATGTTGGTATCAAAGTTTTTTCTTCTATAATCTTCATTGATACCTATGATTATCCATTGTTGTATGTTTGATAGGCCCTCCTGAAGAAGCATACTACAAATACACATGATGGCCTGAAGAACTACAAGTGTCAATCGTGTGGCAAGGCCTTCAAGACCAAATACGCTGCAGGGGTACATCTACGTACGCATACCAGAGACTGTCGGTACAGCTGTGAAGTGTGTGGCAGATCATTTGTGGATCCATCAAATCTTATTCATCATGTCAGACGACTACACAAAGACTTGCCTTCATCTGGCAAACAACTTAACACCAAACAGGACCCTTGTGTTAAAGCTAATAGACCCTCAGGTGTGGTGTAACACCAGAAACAGTTCTAGTGAAAACATTAACTCGGGGCAAGATTTGAGGTGATAGTCAGGTGATAGTAAGCGAAATAGTAATAAATAATGAATGTATCTAAGTTAGATATTTAAATATGGCTGTTTCTATCGTACAATGGTTAGATTCTTAGAACACTGTATAACAAACCTGTAGATCAGGATTTGATTCTCAGTATTACTTGTATTTGTGGGATGTATCCCTTATTTGTTTGATCTGGGTATGACAGACAATGATGTTAAATTAAGCACTCATTGGCAGACCTCTAAATATTCGGTACCATATTATGGAGAACTGAACAAATCCCTTTTCTAATACACCTGTAAAAGTTGTGTAAAAATGTCAAACTTAATTTTATTACATGTGTGTAGATTAGTGTCATGATTATATTTGTTTGCTATTTCCCTAGGGAATTGACCCTCACCCATATGTCTCAAGCCTAAACAATCACTCACTCACTCACTCACTCACTCACTCACAATCATGATTATCTAGATAGAGAGAATTTGAGGCTGGTCTTTGTTGTACTAGATACTGGTCAAGTTTTAGGTTTGGTTTGTGCATTAAGTTTTGTAATGTTAGTCGTATCCTGATATGTATTGGATTTTTTTCATTAAAAATATTGATTGAGTACATAATTACATTAGAATAAATATATAGTGATAAGCGTTACTTATTTCTAGCTTTGATTTTTCATTAGTTACTTATTAATGTTCATGATACTTTAGTGATACTGCTACAAGTAAATATCTCATTATCTACTATATGAAATATTTGAACTTTTATATACTATTATATCATTATGAGTGTACTTTATGATTGACAACTGGGCTAGCTTTCTTCACATATACAATCTGCCATCACTATATTTTACCATACTTGCTACCAACCTTTCCAAAAACATATAAATTAACTTAAAGGGATCATCCATCTTCATTTCAAATTTTCAGGACTAATACAGATACACTCACAAATATCATAAATAATGTCAAAATGTGTAAACGATCACCCACATATTAAATAATCCAGATCAAAGTGTTGATTAATCGACTTTTAATGTGCTGTAGGCATCGCCATTTTGAAGCTAGACAGCGACTGGAAGCTCCTGAATGCTGACGTCACTTCAGCGTATCTGGTTGACCTGAAGTGTGTAGAGCCCAAACAAAAGCATGTAAACAAGTGTGAGCAAAGAATTATTCCAGAACTTAATGGCATTATGTTGTTAAAATTATGTCATGAATGACATACAACCATATCAGTTGGAGCCAGAAGGAACCTGACAAGAGGAAGATGATTCAAAATGGCTCAGAAATTAATGTTCAAGAGAAACTATAATCCGTGTCAGTCTAGAGAGCGCTGATGTGATGGGAGAGCATTTGAGTTTTTGGCGGCCCTCCAATAATTTGGATTATTTCCCTATACCTATGATCTCAGGTATATTTTGTGACTATTATTGTGGAATTTTTGGTTGCTGTTCTGAGCATTACATATTTTAAAAATATTTTCTGATGGTGGACTGTCCCTTTAAGCTCAAACTCCAACACTTGTGCATGTCATGTGTGGGAAAACGTGTAGGACTCAAAAAATGATCTTATAAAACGTAATTCTCCTTTAAGCAATTAAATTAGAGATATTCACCAGGAGCTAAATTTATTTATTTCATACCCAATGCAGGACAGGTTTAATCTTAATAACTGTCCCAAGTTTCAAAACGTAATCACTAATGATATGGTATTATTAAATCATTACACTGTCAACTGATTAATTGTCTCATTTCTAACATACATGTACCTATTAGTATTAATGTGTCATTGAGCATCACTAACTTAATCACTCATTCACTTCTGACATGTAATTTCAAATTCACAGTCATGGAATGCAAAATCAGACAATTGCAAAAGTGTAGTTAAAAGTTTGTATGCATTTTTAATTGGTATGCATTTTTTTCACATGTTTTAATTTGAAATGATTAGCTTGCAAAAGAACAAGTTTGATTTTTTTGAGGAAGGAAACTGAATTAAGATAAACTTGGGTCACTGTAATATAATAGGTTTATTTAATCAATCGGTTTGGCAATATGTAAATCCACAACAATTGATGATAATGATTGATGTTTTACGGCCACTAGACCACAGAGGTGCCCCATCCCAAAGATCGACATCACAAGAATTACATCTATGTACTTCTACTGTTCTAGAGTGATATAAATATCACTAATTTGAATCCAGCATTAATTGGTTTAGCAAGGTTTACGTTACATAAAATCTTTTAATTATTATCACCCGTTGTAAAATGAGAGAAGAAAATCATAAAATTTTAATTTCCTTTAATCTTGTATTGTCTTAATGTAAATTTTACTTGACAATATATATTCTGTCTCGCATTTCAACCAGTTTGATACAATTAAGCCTGTTTGATTGACATAGGCATGTCTGTTGTATGCAGTTTGCTATATTAAATTGTGTGAATGGATTTGTCTGTTCTTTTGTCTATCTAGAGTTTTCCCAGATAACTTTCATGGTTGGCTCACCATTATGGCTGTGATCAATACAACAATGGCATGACCAGCTGCCCACTGATGGTACACCGGTAGCAAACCATCCACACACTGTTCCTTCTGTGCAATTTATGTATTAATAACTTGTACATGTACTTATATTTAGAAGCCTCGTAGATGTACTTATATTTAGAAGCTATCAATAATCAGCAACTAAACCTGAACATGTACATTTAAAATTCAATCCATCAGTGATCTTGATCTAGAGTTTTCAGTATGAACTGATAAAAATAACCATCACCATATAAACTCTAGATTCTTTTTCATTTGCACTTGAATCAATACTTTATGCAGTGATCTAATGAAATAATAGTTTGTCATATATTTGTTTTAGGTCACATCTACAGGGGTCAAGTTCTTAGTTATTCCTATTTTTCAGACCAGTTCCTAATTTATTTCCTATTTTCCAGGAAAATTCAATTTTTTTCCTATTTTTAGGGATATGTTGTTTTTGTGTATTAATATTATGTCATCAGTGGGAAAATGGTGTGTGATAACTACTCACATATTTATGTGTACCAGTTTTGAATTATTATTATTATGTGGGTGAACTAATCAGATGTAATTATTATTTACATATGGGTAAAAGCTTCCGAGACACGTGATCTGAGTGCATGCTACTTAGTATCTTAACTTAAATGAGGAGATCATCAAATAACTGTTTTTATAAATGACTTGTGATATTGGTTTTAACATTGTATGAATCATGTTAATGGCTTAATTTGCTAAATATCTGAGACACAATTGTGTTAAATTAAATCAGCTACTTCCTTTTTGTTAATTCAGAGTGAAAACTTTGACCAAAAGGCAATACCAGTCGTAATGGATGGGACTGGATATGAAAAAAAGGAAAACATATGTTTACACATTGTTTAGGCACTTGATTCAAGTGATTATTTTACAAGGTATTGTTCTGTTTCAGTGATTGAAGTTCTATGATGATGAGATACCATATAAACAGGCCAATCTCTTGGATGCAGATTTACTGGTGTTGGATGTGATAGATGATTTTGAGTTATCTGTTACAGTAGTCAATGCATATGTCTATTACATCTCTGGGTATATTCTGTCTAACTTTAAACAGTTCACTGATCTGGACTAAATGTCATATTTTTGTAGTAGTGGTTGTTTAGAGCTGGAAGCAATTTGGGTTATTCTATCCATTTGATAACAAATGACTGATTGTAACTGTAGATGATTTGATGCCCCTTATTGCATGAAAGTACTAATTTCTCTATCTCTAACATGTTAACGCAAACATAAACATTGTTAATATTGCATGTATATTCTTTGTTCTCAGCTGGGCAGTCCTATATTGAATGGTATAATTTTTTAGTTAATATTTGATAAACGGACATGATTAATATACGGTGGGAAGTTTGTAATGAATTGTGTTATGGTTGCGTTATAATAGCTGTATATATCATTATATGTGTATATCCAAATAAATAAAAATGTATGGACTATGATGATAAACTGACATGATGAAAGTATGTTTATATGCATTTACCGCATATATACCTAATTGTTTTCATTATAAAAACTTCCACACACAAAGCTGTGAAATAACCTAAACCAAGTTCAATTATTTTCTGATCAGCTGTGAAGTGATCGCAAATTGTAGGCTATGAATTAATTAAGTGACTGGGCTGTGAAAATACTTAATTATTTATTTACAGTTTCAGGGCTTCGTTTTTTCGATATCATGTGTGCACAATTAAAGTGTTAATTAGTAAAAGAGAATGTGATCTTGTAACATATAGTACTAGTATTGGCAATTCATTTCAACCATGCGCACACGTACACGATCACATGTGGACAACCAGAGAGCTTTTGTTTATCTGAGAAATACCTCCGGTCGGTGGAGGCGCCACCGGTTCAAAATGCAACATGGCGCGGCAAGAGTAACGCCTCTCTATATTTAAGCTCTGTGGTATAACTTGGAAGAACGAGAGAACAAGCTGATCCTTTAGAGAAAGACAAAGCAAAGCTTCTTGAAACTTGAAACAAAACAGTCACTGTCCAAGAGTAAGGAAGGTCTGCCATGAAAGGAGGTCATGGCAAGAGCAGATATGGAACCAGGTACTCAATGAGGTAACAACCGACTGTACGATGCTATCTCTGGTTCTATTGTTTCAAGCAAAGTTTCAGTGTGACCACCATGATGCTGGCGAATGGAAGCCATGCAGTGACTAGACAAAATCATGGACAAACAATCATCATAGGAGAGCATGACACTACAAATTGCTGGAAAAGGCTATTTCAACGAAACTAACTCCAGCATGAAAGAAATCCAAGGATAAGACTGAACATTCTCGTCATTCTTTTGTAATTAAAATGTTTTCGTATAGATAGTTTATAATTAGTAATAAGATATTAGGCTGTCATTGATATTCATACATGGTGTGTATTAGATGTTTACAATGAGGTTCAAAATTACCCATTCACTTAAGAAACATGTTACTTTTTAAAATAATCCAGTATAAGTGTTAATTTCATATTCACTATCTATCTTGATATGTTGTCTCAATCATTATGTATCTATTTTCTCCAAGCCTCAGTATGTAATATCATTCAAAAGGACCAAATAAGAAATGCCCAAATAAGTACAATATTGAATATAGGACTGCATCAAACAAATTATTTCGATATACAATTAAACTGGTGCTAATTTTGTGCGAAATAAAATCAGAAACAAATCAAATTCTCATGAATGTATTGTAAACAAACGTTTATTTAATAATACAATACATTGAAGGGAGAACTGAAATACCAAATTACGAACTTTCTGTGGTGGCTTGATATTTTACACCTTACTATACCTTCTATATAAAGATGGTAGTGGATCGGGATGGCTGTTGTGTATTGGGAGGCTATACAATACTTAACAAAATACTATTTCGTGTATATTTTCCATTGGAAATCCTATTTTTGGCACCAAAAAATTCCTATCTTTTGAGAGGCACATGTTAGTTGATGCCCTTCATCTAAAATAATTATTGTGTGTCGTTAAAAAGAATTCTTTTTGATGACACACAATAATTATTTTGGATGTTAAGGAGTTAGTTTTTTTGTGTGCCTGGAAATCAACTAAATGTTTCCAGGTCAGCCTGTTTGAGCAATCTAAGACTGTATATTCCATACAATATTTTGGTATTTGAAGGGACGCCGTTTAGGTGTTTCAATTCGGAATCCGGCATTTATACGATTGTATTAAACAAAGTACGCTTTTAAAGCATTAAGAGTACCCCATACTCGGGAATAGATCTAAACACTTTCAAATCTCGAACAGTGGCATTAGGCTGAATTCATTTGGTTTGTTTGTTTCATCTAATAACTTTCGTTATACGTAATTCACTTTATTTGGTATATGGGAATATAATCATCCCTGCCAACTCCATTTTTATCTAGCCTGTACTATGAAATTTAAACCTATGCTTAATCTGCTTGTCAGATATAACATTAAAATCAACAATTATAACTGTATCCCAGCAGGCACCAGACGTTGGATCAACATTGGATCAACGTTGTCCTTTGACGTTGGATCAATGTTATAAAAATGGATGGATTTGAAAATTGGATAAACGTAATATTTTCAACATTGGATCAACGTTAGGATTTCAAAGTATGGATCAACGTAATATTTACAACATTGGATCAACGTTAGGATTTCAACTTTGGACCAATGCTATGAAATTGTTTGGATTTGAAAATTGGCTCAACGTAATATTTGCAACAACTATATAGCTTCTAACAGGAATAAATCTGGTCAATTTTAAGCTTTAAAATATTAATATATAGTATTCACAATATTATACTACAACGGTTTTCTTTACCCCGAATGTCACATTTCTACTAACAGTTAAGCTATCAGTTGTAATAATCGTTTCATAAAATAACTGTTGTTGCATAAACATATTGGAAAAAGAGACATATAGTTTATAAAGTACATTGTGTTAGTTAAAAAGAGATAAAACGATTAATATATGGTTATAAATATAACTGATTAATCAGTTCATTTTTGGAATTTATTGTAAACCATCTGAGGGACTAGTGATAAAATCCATCTTTCAGGATGATTCCCGATTCTCTGTGTCAGTGCCTTATCTCACACTGCTAACACACACACTCACACACAGTATTTAATCAAGTTTGAGACGATATTTAGTTCAGTAATAATCCATTGTGCAGTATTGCTGCTTTGTTTTTATTTTAACTTAATCACTTCACTGATTCCATATGGAGTTAGTGTATATTCTCTCACGTGGTCATCAAACTGTAAAGTTTGTTAACACGCCAAGGGCCTATAAAAGGTCTACCTTTTCCCTTAGTTTAGAGAACTTGCGACGCCAGACTAGTCGACGTGTATTGAAACGGTTCATATAGGTAGGATTTAAACCCAGATTAAAGCTGAGGTCAGTATCTGAGGTGTCGAAAATTTATATTCCGCTTTTTTTGTACGTAGCCTGCATGTAGCCGCTTCCCTGTGAGCGGGACATATTTGTCGCGTACGAAAAGCGAATTAGCTAGTTCCCACAGGCTGATGAGTAGCCCAGACACATGCATAGGTGTAGGTATTTTTAGATTAATGTATGTATAGTTGTATTTAGATTTATGGAGGTAGGTTTCGAAGGATGTTTAGATATGTTGATGCTCTGTGCCTGTTGCCTCTTACTATGTACCCTAAAACACACACACACACACACACACACACACACACACACACAGAGAGAGAGAGAGAGAGAGAGAGAAAGAGAGAGAATATATGCGCGTGTATGTATATATATATATAACACAATTAATTTACATCAAGAATAAAATGTTTTTAATGTACAGGATAAAACTTGTTTCTATATAACAGTTTGTATTAATTTACAAGAATAATGTCATTGAGTACCGATAATATATATTAAATAATGTGATTGATGTTAAAATATTTTGCAAATTAATCTGAAGAAAAGAAATATTTACTTTTAAATGTCATACAAAACAAAATTATGATAAGAACTATGACTGAAAAAGAAGGTATATAACTAATATATATATATATATATATATATATATAATATATATATATATATATATAAAATCAACATTATTATAATCATTATTTACAAATTGTTTAAACAAATTTTAATTTATTGGTAATATAATTTATAAAAATATGTCATATCTCCAGCAGATTACAATAAATATTAGCAGTATGTAGTGAAGTATCAACAACAAATGAATATAGAACCTTTGAGTATCGAAGACTATTACATGATTAATGAATTATCAGTAGTTAATACCTTTTATAATAATCATACATTTTATTTGTTACAATTAATCTGTATAATCAGACAATATGTATATTACCGTAAATATTCAGGTAATATACCAATTGGTAACTGGGATTTACTACAAATTACCTGAAAATTTCAGGTAAGACACATATTGCCTGATTATACAGTTTGACTGTAACATACATACATGTATTCTCGTCTTTACAAACACATCAACATTTTGAACAAAAACCTGAATGCAAAGAACAATTTAGACTGTGTTATGAAAAATCAATCACTATCACTGTAAAGCTAAAGAAAAGTTGGCATATTCGCTGTTTTGTGTCAAGTATTCCATGGCTATCTGATAGAGGAATAGGTATTCTTCCTATATAAGAAGAATAAGTCATAATTAGTTTACATTTATTTATCAGACTATTTATTGTATTTTGCTTCTAAATAATAACATATTAGTCATAATCCATTCCATTCTGCCTTTCTTTATAAAACATCAAATATATTTTTGGGTTATGGTAAACAAGAAATGGCTATTTCTTTTGCACAAAATAATAACACTATTTGTTTTTAAATGCTTGATAAAATTCAATTAATATCTAATTGAGGATCACCAAATTACTTACCAGTTTCTCAAAGAACTGTGGTCTGTGCCTGCTAACATATCTAACAGCAAGGACTGCATTAACATCTTGTTCTATCTTCAATCTCTCCAGCAGAAAACTAGCTCCACAAAACATACCACTATGGCTGCCACCATCACTGAAATATGAAATAAATATGTCGTCTTTGATTAAAGTATATTTAGTTGTTTGCATCATAAACTAAATGATGTTTATAATGGATATCTTCTTGTCATCGTACGAATTTCACAATTATACATATATTAGAATACGATTATTACAATAACGATGATGATTATAATTTTAAATAATAGTAATCTTAAAGAATAATAATAATATGGTATAGTTTAGTCTAACACATAAATAGTTAGGTTAACTTATGATAGTATAACTAATGATTAAATATTAACAAGATTTGGTTACCATGAAAACTAACTAAACTAATATACAAATAACATAATCCTTATATTACTAACAACCTCTACACAGAGATACATTTCACAGTTACACACGGAGTGATTAGAGCATATATCTATTAATACTAATTATATCATTTTAGTTATCTGTGTAATATACTCACATGCAGTGTATCAGGGGTTTCCAGTGATCAGGTGCAATATTATTAATATGTTGCCATTTCTGTAGTTTGTCCATAAGTTCTAACAAGTGGCCTTTATTTTGAGGAAGATCATCCACATTTGGCCATGACAAGAGCTGAAACTGTCTTACCATCAACACTTCATGTTTGATCAACGTCTTTATTGAATAATAAAATCACAATCAAGTTTTTGGGTTATCTTTTTACTCGAAAACATAGTTTGGATCTTGGAATATAACGATACCATAGAAATTATTTATAATTAAAGTAAGTCCACAAATAATTAATCGTATGCCTAAATATGTCTGTACTGTTTAGATAATATGTATATTTTGGATATTATAAAATTTACCTGTAGAAATAATTAAGCAAGGATTATCTATTTATTGTCTAACATAGGTGATGAGTTTGTTAATAACGTTTTACTAGTTGTTATTGGAAATAATAATTATCAAAGATATCTTTGACGAATAAAACAAGATTGGTGAACGTCTATTATAATATGTCTTCCTTTAATTGGGCTGTAACTAATTAGTTATAATCTGTAATTGACTAAACTGTACCTTTGCTATTTCAGTCACTTTCAGATCTCTGATAATAAGAAAGTCTTCAACATTTACTGATGTAAGCTCCACTTCAACTTGTCCGTAATGTTCCTTGGTATGCTCATCTTTAGGCCAATATCTCAGACATGTCTAATAAAGATATAAAACAATTTGGTACAGTGTTTAAGAGTATCAACGGGGAAAGGGGCAGGGGGGGGGGGACAGATGTACCATTTTAATTTGAGACCACCAATATCGCAGACATGTCTAATAAAGATATAAAACAATTTGGTACAGTGTTTAAGAGTATCAACGGGGAAAGGGGCAGGTGGGGGGGGGACAGATGTACCATTTTAATTTGAGACCACCAATATCGCAGACATGTCTAATAAAGATATAAAACAATTTGGTACAGTGTTTAAGAGTATCAACGGGGAAAGGGGCAGGTGGGGGGGGGGACAGATGTACCATTTTAATTTGAGACCACCAATATCGCAGACATATTTTAATAATAGAAGAAACAGTTGAATATTATATTTAATAGTTGTATCAAATTGTTTAAGTTCACATTTAAGAAGTGTCTCTAAATATTATTTAGTATATGAACGAGGAGCTCTAAATATTATAATTATTAAATATATATTCAAATCGAATTAATATAATACTGCATTTATCTAGCATATAAAGCATCAATGACAATCATCATTTACCTTATCTTCTGTAGACATATCATTAAGCATGACAATTGCTTGACATCCTTGTTCTATAATCAACTGCCAGAAGTCATTGATTGTATCCGGTAGTGGCATCTGAGTAACTATATATGAGTCGTGGGCTTTGAAACTCTGAATTATATATGATAAGGAGTTAATTCAGTTTACAACAGAACTACACACACCCTATCATGCATATGCACACATGCACATGTTTTACTAGTTAATCATCCAAGATATATAACTGCTTGAAAGTTGATAAGCTAAATTAGACCTGAATGAGCATACACTAAGCGATAAATATATGAAGATAATGTTTATATAAATCAGAGAATTTATTAAAGATGAAGATGATTCTTTATCAAAGTCACAGATTATACTATTATGTTTAATTAAAATTTTTCGGATATTTCTTAATCTATGTAACTGAAAATTTCGAAAATTATTGGAGTAAAATTATGCGGAAATTATATATATATATATATATATATATATATATATATATATATATATATTATTTGACAAACTTCAAACAACATCATTTTAATTGCACATGACAAACATAATTAGATGCACTTACATCAACAGAAACTGCATTGATGTAATTTCCAGTTTTACTTCGTGACAAAAAGAGGCCATGGGCATTATCTGAAAACAATTTAGCATGTGAGATAAATATCATCACTAAAGGTGGTCGTGTTAATACTATTGGTATAATGTTATATTTAGATCAGTTGATTACTATATGATAAATATGTTAACATATCATGTACGTGGTATGAGTTCATAGTTTCTGTTCTTGTTTATATTTTCAGATTTATGTCCATATCTTTCTGCATCATCAGCTGGCTCCTTTAACTCTTTCAGAATCTGTAGAGAATAAAGAATGATTAAATAACAATTATTCATATATCTGTGAGGAGAGATCATCTTAGATCATATACTAATGTGAAAAGTCCACCGCTAACGCCACCGTTATGTGTTAGATTGATCTGTATGGTGATGGGACGCCTTTCACTTAATAGCCGAGTGTTCGCGAACAGTGCCAGCCCATGGTACTTATGTAATCAGAAATAGACAACTTGCGAGATTTCCTGTGGCTGCTCGGTAATGATGCAAGATATTCTTCTTAAACGTTAGTGAAAAAGGTTTCCCAAATTAGTCAAAATATCAGTGTTATTTATTAAAATTAAGAGATATAATTTTCCCCCTAGAAATAAAGCTACAGTGGTTTTAAAACTTACTTTGCTAGAATCTCACATGGACAAACAAGCCACAGCTTTATTCGAGAATTTTCCAAAACTTCGGAATGTGACGTCATGTTTGACAAACATAGACCCCAAAAACTCGCCGGGACCTTATTTAACCTGTTTTATGTGTTCTATATTGTCTTTTTAAAACGTATACAATGGTGCATTGTGCCCCATCTAATTGTGCAAATGGATGGGAGTATGCATACATTCCCCCACAAATAGACTCGTTTGCGTGAATGCCTGCAAAACATGAACAGAGTGCAATGGAAGCCAACTTGCCACAGCAATCTCTGCGGGAGACAGTTTGTGGAACTGGTGTTCGTGATTTCGCCGTCTATGTAACAAACAGTTGGATGTGAAATGAAGAGGGTCAGGCTCAGTGAAGATGCCATTCCAAACATATTCAACAAACTGGGTGATGCGAAGCACAAATGTTTCAGCAGTTTGGCGGAGAAACTGAATAGAAAACAGGTATATATGAGCGATAATAGGGTAATCTTGGGAGAGAATTATTGGACATTCACCAGTTTAAGCATTCGTGAATAGGTTAACTGTGGCCTATTCGCAAGCAAATTTACTTAGGCCTACTAAAAGCTTCTTGTGGCTGTGTATTGTAGACACTACTAAACTGTTAAAATTGTAGGTGTTCCACCGAGTGCAGTACATTACTATATAGGCCACATAATGGAGATCCCCATGCATCCACCGGGCTCTCGTGTATCGAAAATATCACTTTATTCTAAATGACGTTATGTGATAGGAAAAGATAAATATTCGCATTCAGGCCCAGTGTGTTGAATTATCAATTAAGTTTATACCAACACAAATAAATACACACCAATCCAATCTTGTTGTTGAAGATTGACCGTAAAACATAAATAAATCATCATGATCATCATCCAACTCTTGTTGTAGACCCAGGATGGGTGTCGGCGATACAGGTGGCTATTCTTGATCCACGTCTGCACTTAATTCCTAACAATTAATACTGTCTGTGATATTTTTCGCTAGTGGTTCAAACCTGTAGTGCTTGATATCCCTGAGAATGTCAAAACTCTCGTTGGAATCTGACACTTTGTCTGTCAGCTGGTCATGTAAACAAAGCTGTTGCCCTACGTGATGTTTGTCAAAGATGACGTCACAAAATAATCTCTAGCGGGTGTTGTAAACACTTGCAATGGCTCGTAAAAACTTTAATATGTCCTTTTGGTTGGCAGTGGCCGTTTGTGTAATGCGCTTGATGTTCATGCCTTGTAACAATGGCTTATTTCGGCAGAATATATTTAGTGATAAAGCTGCCTTGAGAAGTTTAGTCTGACATTTCTCCAACAAGTCGATTACATTTAGGGACGTATGTAAACATGCGACGCCATATGTCAGCATTTGGCGATAACATATTGTATTTTGATATGTTCCATCCTTACACAGACCAGAACCCTACAGCGCATAGAACGCCCGTCGGGATGCACTAATCCTGGACTCTGCATGGTGACGAGGATTATCAGATAAAACAGCTCCTAGATATTGGATTCTATCAACTTCTAGTAATTTATGGCTATTCAAATATCACCCCGCTGTGTAGGAGCTATTTCCAAATGTGGAACACTGGTCTAGTTAAAACCAAATCATCACCATAAGAGCAAATGTTATATGGTACGTCGTTGATTAAAATACCTCAATGGATGGTAGAATATAATATATCAATGACATATTGGTAAAAGAGATTACAAAGAAATGGTGAAGACAGTCCACTTTGGTGTGTTCCCATTAAAGTGGGTATACATTCACTAATCCCATTGTTCTTTCTGATGTAAACACTAAGATCACTCTATCAGTCATATAAAAGTCTCCACGGTTGGTCTTTGATTATATCTTCACTTTCCAAAATAATATGCTGCTTGGAATTGCGTCAAAAGCATCTTCCGTTTTCAATGGACGCTTGGTCCTTTGGATTTAAAACACCTAATTACGTCGTTTGCTAATGTTCCTACCATTTGTGTTCCATGACTTTATATAAATCCAAACTTGTCAGTTTTTTACCTTCGCACAAGGTTCCATAATTGCTTAAAATGCCCACGCGAAATATTATTGTTCATTCTGGTATTTATAGAAATTCTACAAATATTTCTATATGTTTTCTGTGCAAGCTTGTAACACTCTTAAATGTATACCTGTTGTGGCCTATCACACGACTTCCATATTCCAAACCAAAAGCATTGCGATTCCTTACTGTATATCAATCATTGGAGTACCATTTATTCTTCTTATATTTAGACTGTTTTTCATCACAAGTCTTCTGCACAATATTGTGAAATACTTTGTTCAATTGATCACACACACAATATTGTGAAATACTTTGTTCAATTGATCACACACATAATATTGTGAAATACTTTGTTCAATTGATCACACACACAATATTGTGAAATACTTTGTTCAATTGATCACACACATAATATTGTGAAATACTTTGTTCAATTGATCACACACATAATATTGTGAAATACTTTGTTCAATTGATCACACACACAATATTGTGAAATACTTTGTTCAATTGATCACACACACACAGGTCCATGTTATCCAGGGAGTGAATTGATATAAGTAAATCAAAGCCGTATATGTATTAGACATTTAATTATAAGACCAATTTAACCGAGTACACTGTGGGAAGTGCGTACTTTGATTCGGGATATCTTCATAGTATTTCTGGTGGACTATCATACTGGTGCACAATGGTAAGTGATCACTGACGTTGTTTCCACTCTACATAATGACATCCTGGTGTTCCTTCAGTGTTGTAACCTGGAAGGATCTCCAGTCTGCTTTCTCAGCTAGCAGCTAGCAGCTTAATTGGTGTTGATCTATGGGTGGCTAGATACTTCTCTGGTGGTATTCCCCGCTACGTTGTCGATATATACGTCGACTTTCGCATTGGACGAGAAAGTTTGCTTGTTGAAGCTCTTGCCAGCAGCTGCTGCTATACTCCATGTTTTCTCTATTGGTAGAGAGTCCTCTGGCTGTTGTGCATGAAGAGTCTGTTCACGGGCTAGTAACTCATTTGCCTTCTTTTTGAGGCGAGCAAGTCATCGTCTTTGGCAATCTTTGTGTCAGAAGAATCCTCATCAGATGACGATTCGCTAGTATGCAAAGCCACCTTGCCCGATGTTGTCACAATTGAATATGGCATTAGCCTGTCATCAATAACACCTGTCGTCCTGTGCTATTGGAGGACTTCAGAGCAGTTACTTCCCTCTGAAATCATTCCACACGTATGGTAAGTTTGGATACTGTTTCCAGGAGTTCTATCACCAGAAGACGTGATTCATCTCGAGACTTTACCTCAACTTTGATATCAGTATCAGCTTGACCATAAAATGCATTTTCCAGATCTTGTGATGTTGATCTATTCATAATACTAATACTAAGACAATGACAAAACTTTCGGCTTCACTCTCCGTTGTACAATTATGCGACCTTTCTATTGCTGACATATGTTAATCGCTTTCTGGCACAATAGGCGATGGATCTGAAATAATGTGCTCATTTCAGCCTTTAGAATACAGTTAGAAATGTCGTCAACTCCATATTGGTAGATAAATGCGCAAAATGAAGCAGAATAGTTGTCTTTTAGGCCATTCAACTCTGTGATCTTTATCATATGCGAATTTCTGCTAAATGTTCTTGACTCAGCCTACTGACTAATGGGTATTTGTTAATCTCAACCTGTGAAATCTGTTAAATTATCTCTGCCAAGTATGAACGCCACACATTCTAGCATAGTAGGAAATCCTTTTTCTGGCTCACTTGGGAAACTATTGGTCTGTTTGAGACATTCAGCCATGATCTGTATAACACAGGATTGCGTCCTACTGCCACAGCATAATAGGTTTTCACTCCATCTATTGTAATCCTCCCAGACTCGAGCTTAACGCTTGCAGGTTCATATTAGGTCTATATATTATAACTACAGACGTGGTATTTTTCATAGCGGTTAATTCAACAAGAAAACCTCATTGACGTTAACACTCGAGAGAGAGACAGAGAGATCTAGCGAGTGGAGATGTTCTTATTTCTAGCGTTATGATGACTGTCCTGTTTGTGTGGCATTGTTTATATTACATAATAATTTGTGGCTTTCCTACCGGGCAGCGATAATATTTGATTCAGCACAACATATGTTACCCATTACTGGGAAAAAACGCCACCCCCTCCCGCCATATCACAGTACATAACATTCACATTTAGATAGCAGTCAGATTGAACATCTCTTGCCTCTGACAACATCAATTGGAACCCACATGAAGCGATCTATATGACCTACAACTGACAATAGAATCTTAAAATAAACAATCCGTGATCAGACAAAGAAGCACTCTGGTGAGAATATATAATTAATCAATAAACAAAACATTAAACTAAAGTTCCGTTCCAATTGGTCAATCTTGCAAGAAAACCATGTCTCTGTTACAACTATTCTCCATACGCACTTAGCTCGAATTTAGCTGCTATACCATAGGAATATTACTTTTTTAAATTAATAACAAATAGTCATGTAAAATGTGTGATCTTTGCAAATGGTCTAATTTGTTATTATAAAAGGTTTAAGAAAATGAATTGTAGTACAACTCCACCTACCTGTAATTCGTCTTGAATGTGTGATAGCAATGCTTCATCGGGTTCCTGATCATAAACTGTTGCAAA
>JAODUP010001476.1:0-49697 GCA_025642065.1 Paralvinella palmiformis | reverse complement strand
TATATATATATATATAAAAAAAAAAAGAGAGAGAAGTACCGGTGTTACCCAAGGCTCTGTTCTTGGACCACTATTTTTTACTCTGTGTATCACACCACTAATCTCACTTATTCACAGCCATAAATTAGACCATCATTTATATGCAGATGACACCCAAATATACATATATTTATCTATAACCGACACTAATCTCTCCCTTAAACAACTTGGCGACTGTCTCGGTGATATCTCTAGCTGGATGACAAACAATAAAGCTCAATGCCAACAAAACAGATTTGATTTTAAGTATCCAGACAACGCAGCAAACTTACTAATTTTTTCCCTACGAACATCTTTAGTCATAGCATTATACCAGCAGACACCGTACGTAATCTTGGTGCTACATTTGATAGCGATTTTAATTTCAGAAAACTTGTTTCTCTGACATGTCGCTCCAGCTTCTATTATATTCGTGACCTTCGCCGTATTCGACGCTATATTTATCTTTCAGACGCCAAAACCATTGCTACAACAATCTTTACTAGTAGGCTTGATTATTGCAACCCTCTTCTTCTTAACATTGCTTCTAATGATATTCTAAAACTTCAGTGTGTTCAGAACTGCTTAGCTAGGGTTGTCACACGGTCTCCTCGGGTTTTCCATTCTATCCCACTTCTGAAATCTCTTCACCACATCATTTTCAAACTCTGCACTATTGCCTATCAAACTCTTTCTTTTTGAGAACTTTCATATCTATTACCCATGCTTTCTTTAGCACCCAAGCCCAGAGAGCTCCGTCCACCTGGTTTTCTCTTGTTGTCTGTTCCCAGGGTTAAAACTCATGCTGGGACTCGTGCTTTTTCAGTTGCTGTCCCTACTCTTTGGAATTCATTCTTTGAACATGTTCAGTCATCAATAGCATAGTTTATTTCCGCCACCATTTGAAAACTCACCTTTTCAGACTCGCTTATCCTTTCTAAGTTTCCTTGCCATCTGATCATTGTTGATGAACTTTTGCATCATACTCGGACTATGAGTTGACCCAAATCCTGTACTAGGTGTGTCAACGAGCTAGATTCTTTTCGAGCAAACAAAAACGTTCGCCAATCTGTAGGGATGAACCAAACACATATAATTCAACAGGTTTATAATTGGGAGAGGTGATTAAATAAAGGGTACGTTTCTCATATTATCTAATGATAATACAAGTGTCACATATTATTATGTGATGATATTTTTATTTCACTAAAATGTTATTGTTGCTGTCGTTGGTATTCATTTGGTTATTTATAGAAAATGTCAATAATTCCATCAAGCGATAAATAGTGAATCAGTAATAACCCCTACCATGTTTTGTTTATTATCTTTTGGTCGTGGATATTTCACACTTAATTGTAAGACAACACCTAGATATTCATTCATCTGGCAACTTATCTCTGATTTGGCACGCATGTATTGTGACTGTGACCATGAATAAATGATGTTCTATTGATGTGAGGTTAGATGTGAAAATGAATTACTACCACGAAGTTTATGTTCTGTTGGTTTAATAAGGTTCTGTGTATATGATATCAGCAGAAATTCGTTGGGTATTACATTCAATACAAGTATCATTGTGCTATATAATATAATCTTTTCTCAAACAGATTTTCATTGTACTTTGAGCTCAATATATAATATATATATATATATATATATATATATATATATATATATATATATATATATATATATATATATATATATATATAAAAAACTCATGCCTTTTTAGTTGTACATCCTCTCCTATCTTTTTTGGCGTCACGCTTGACAACAGATTAATACCACGGAAATCCGTCTATTGTCGATTTAATAGGCGTGTAATATGAGCTGTCGATCAGCGTATAATTTCTGGGTTCTACATTCAATATAAGTATCATTGGGCTTACTCGACCTTTTCTCAAACAGACTTTCGTTGTCCCGGATTGAGCATAATATATATATATATATATATATATATATATATAGAGAGAGAGAGAGAGAGAGAGAGAGAGAGAGAGAGAGAGAGAGCGAGAGAGAGAGAGAGAAAGAGAAGGAGGGAGAGAGAGGGAGCGAGCGAGAGAAAACAGAGAGAGAGAGTGGGGGGTGAGAAAACAGAGTAAGACAGGGGAAGAAAGAGAGTGAACTTACCGATAGTGAGCTCCGGTGGCCTAGTGGTTAAGAACCCGGCACTTGGTGCCAACGGTCGCAGGTTCGAACCCCATAAGAGGGTCGAAACTTTTCAAGGGATTAATTTCTCGGCTCACTACATCGTGGGTGGCTGACCACGTTAAATGGCGCTGCCGTCTCCACTGAATTATTTAAAATAAAGGGGGACGTTAAAAACCCCCTGAGGACGTAAAACACTCTGGCAGTATTTCGGCTCCATCTTTCCGTACTGCTCCCCTGTGAGCGGTGGGGGAGGAGGATTCTCAACCACTCCAACATAGAGGCTGTGCTGATTAAGCGACAGCCAGGGATTCTCCCCGAACAACAAAACCAAACCAAACCAACTTACCGATGCAGGTTAGATAGCGTAATGATATTTATCTTACGAGTGCGAATGCTATGATGGGCTACGATGCATTGTAGTCTATAACATTTTAAAGAGGTTTGGACTCTCACATGCATCACTGGCTATGTGTTGCTAAAACTAGCTACATATACAAATTTAGTAATAACAGACCTTTAATACTTTTAAATAATAATAATAATAATACAGCATTATTCCGTAGTAGCACATCCAAATGCATTATTCTGGCTTATTCGTGAATTTATTATTTATTTTAATAATATATTGTTTGTATATAGTTTTGTACAGCTGTAGAAAATATAACCTAGATATGCTAGAAGGGCCATTCATCCATGGTTTTGCAATATTCCTTTCGGTTGTTCTAGGCTCAATTCGCTGTTTACATAAACGAAAGAAGTCGTTAAACAAAATATCATATTTAACTCTATATTATTGACGAGAACAAAAATTATCTTTGTTCTGTTGGCCAAACCATCTTCATAGAATAATAGCTCTATGAATTAAGTCTTGTACTTTTACTACATTAAAACGATTCTTGATGAAAGTTATTCACACACACACATATATATATATATATAATTGGAAAACCTTAAATTTCATGTTCCGTGCATTACTCTAACTAAAATGCGGGACATTGCCCGATAATTCCCCAACGAAAGTATTAATTTACCAAAAGCTTGATAAACGTTTGTCTCAATCTTCCCGAAATATAATTTTCGAACGTACGACCGAACTGGAAGTTGGATAGCATTCTATACATATTCAGGCATATATATATATATATATATATATATATATATATATATATATATATATTGTTTTGATTGTATGTAGTCAAATATTATGTAATATTTACTATTTATTACCATATATGTATGAACAATGAATGGAACTAACAGATTGCTCTTAATAAAAAATAATTCATCTACAATTCAAATATGGGGTTCAGGATTTTCACAAATATATTTTGATTACAAAGGTTTTTTTTCATGATAGCTCTGTATGAAATGTTTGTTAGCAAAGTGGAAATACATTCTTAGAAAGGTAGAATAATGCTTAAAGCCTTACTAAGCTACTAGAATAACCATGTTTCCCTGATCGATGAAATGTAGCAATTAACGAGTCATAAGAAACTGTTTTATGAGACATGGACAACAATTGAAACCTCCATCATCCGAACTCATATAACGCCACTGTTTTAAAGAGACAGTAGTTGACATGATAACCAATCCCCGTGTCATCTTTCACACCCATAGAAAGGTGTTAAGTGTGGAGGAAGTTGTAATTCCCCAGGTGGGGGGACAGGGTTAAGGCATGTTATTGTTTTTTATATTTTCATCTATCCACCGCCAGGGTTTCTTCGTCATGTTTTTCGCGATTATGCTACAAACAATTGTAGGCTACGTTACTTCCAGGAGAGGGAAGGCTGCTTCCTCAAAAATTATAACTTGTCACTTGTCCAGATGTGGAGAACCATATTCTTAAAAATAGAAGTTGAGACAACGGGGTAATTAATGGATTGTTGGTGAAATATAGAGGCATATCTAATGAGAGGGTTGAAGTGAAATGCGATACAGAGATTAGGAATAAATTGATCTCCCCATCAGTCTACGTTTTCATATCGATTAGGCGTTAAGCTCTTCTAGCTAGCAACATATAACTTAACATTGAAATTATTATTGAGGTAGAAATCAATTATATATATATACAGAATATCAAAAAGAAAAGAAGGGGAAAATAGTTTTTTACAAAAACATTGGGGCAAAAAAATACCAACAAAAAATCATTGGGACGGAAGGGGAAGTGTCATCCAAATTCGTATGAGACGTTATAAAACCTTTTTGCAAAAAAAGATCCGAAAAAACGAAATTTAAACAGGATAAAAAGGAGGGAAGATGTTAGTTTAAAAAAATTTTAAATAAAACGTTCATTTTTTTAAACAAATAAGATCCGTATAATAGAAGTTAGTAGGTAAAAAAAAGGGTAGGAGTAGAATGTTTTAGTTTTAGTAAAAATAGTATAAGAGAAAATAGTATAGTTTTTTAAATAGTAGAAAAGTAGTAGTAATAGTAGAATAGTAGTAGTAGTAGAAAGAAAGTAGTAGTAGTAGTAATAGTAGTAGTAGTAGTAATAGTAAAAAGAAAGTAGTAGTAGTAGTAATAGTAGTAGTAGTAGTAGTAGTGGTAATAGTAGTAGTAGTAGTAGTAGTAATAGTAGTAGTAGTAGTAGTGGTAATAGTAGTAGTAGTAGTAGTAGTAGTAATAATAGATAGTAGTAGTAGTAGTAATAGTAGTAGTAGTAATAGTAGTAGTAGTAGTAGTAGTAGTAATAGTAGTAGTAGTAGTAGTAATAGCAGTAGTAGTAGTAGTAGTAATAGTAGTAGTACTTGACATGTTGTCGTCCTAGTTAATGAACCAATTAGCTTATCCAGAATTAAGAACGAAAACATTTTGTTTATGATGCTATAGCAACCGAGGTCAGTTATTGTTAATATTATTCTTAAAATATCGCAAATAAAGTGACGTGGTGAAGTGGCATATACACATTAAAGGCACGAAAATGACCTTATGGCTCATGATATTAGCAACAGTCAGGGATATAGCTTTCCTCCTTCAGTTGAGTTCTAGAGTCTGGTTCCTGCAGCAAACAACACAGAGACGTATAATCTAATTACTTCGTAGAGTAAAAGCGTTTCAGCCTAAAACCACCTAAAATGACATCTGTATTAGAAGATTGTAATGAATACCCCAGTTAGTAGGATCATTAGGTTTGATTTAGGCAAACCTTGAAACTAGTTAACTTATTAAAAATATGTTACCTGCCTGTATCCTGAACATAATGCTATACATTTATAAGCACTTCGTTCAAGTCAATATCTAACACATTGGAATCAACGAACCATGACTGGACTCCAATGTTTACACACGGATGTCAGGGTTACATATTAAGCAACATAATATTTATTTATTTATTTATTTATTTATGTTTCTGTACCTAGCATCCTAAACCTAGCATGATTTACATTTTCGTTGATATAACTTACTGATAAGAGTGCGTTTGCTTTCACTTTATATATATATATATATATATATATATATATATAATATTTGCTAAATTACGTATATAGCTATTCGAAAATTTAAAATTTCTACGGGGGATCCTTGATAAATAACATTGAATCCAAATAATAAAACACTAACATCTTTGTCTTTAAAGTTCTCGTTTTTGTTTTCTATGTATAATTAGATAACTGTTCATATTTGAAATACGTATATCGATATAATAAACATCTCTATAATGTCACCGCTTTATTATGCTTGAGGTTTAATGGCGTGACCTAGAAGCACTCGCTTTATCTGTCATTGCTGTATCGATAGGACGGATTATCTCGATAAAAAGGTGCTTAGTTCCACTAAGACTCCCGGATCGATGAAAATAGTTAATAATCTCATTGACATCCGGCCAGAAATGTTATCGATCGGGTTATTTTAATGAACGGCTTACTTCTGTACATCAACATGACACAATTGATAGTATGTGTCTTTTATGTCAACGAATAAACACAATAAAGGACAGAGAACAAATGGTAGAAAGGATAATGCAACATCAAGACGACCTTACCAATACATAGAAATATTATTTTTGCAGGAAGTTTATAACAATTTAACATTTAAAGTGTATTGGAGATTACTAAACGTACATATATGCAACGTATAAACATGGGTGATATGTATTTCTTAAAGTTAAAGGAGACACGTGTGCGGTGTCAGATATATTTGATATAGAAATTTCTTTGGCCACTTTTGAGTCTGGTTAAAACCTTGGTATTTGAACTATCAAATAGTTGTGAATACATATAAATTTAAGCAGACGGGATATTAGTTAAAAAAAAATTATATGGTGTTCTAATATGTTAATGAAAATCAAAACACTCTTGTAAGTCGTGTTACGAAACACGTGATCAACTGACAGGCGATATATAGGTTGAACTCTCTTGACCTTGAAACTTGCTATTCTAGTACAGGTAAATTAACCAGAGTTATTCAGCTGACAAAATCTCTCTGTTGCTCAAGAGTGATAACGAATATTTATAGCTAATCAAATATAACGATAAGACCACGTATTTGGAAATGTTTCTTTTGTAATGGATTGTTTACATCCACCATTACATGAATAGGCCTGTAACAGAGAAAAGGATTATGTAATTATAGCCAGAAGGCTATATTTATCAATATAGGTGTTATTGTAAATATCGTTGTTGTATGTTTTTTTCCTTTTGTTTCTTCTTTTTGTTGTTGTTATATTTCCTCCTACTGGGAGAACTACAAAACTTCCTATCACGAAATATATTTTGCAATTATGACAAATATCCACTATTACTAACTCACTATCGAATGAACGTGCAAAAACATACCAACGAGTATTTCGCCTAATCAATCAGGTAAGCCATGAACAGGTGGGGGCCTCCGTGGTTTAGCGGTAGCATGTTGGACCACATATCATTACCACCCGTGTTCGAATCTCGGTGTGGGCATATCTGAAGGGTGTTTCATCTTTGATTTCGCTTTATTACCTTTCGAGGTCGCTCTGCCCATTTAGCTTATCATGTGCTCAACAGTGGCCGTAAATACATCAATCATCAGAAAAGAGCAATTAAAAATACATTTATTTCTTAATTACTAGAATTTATGAACATTTAGTGGTAACAATATATGAGTATTAAGCCACTGATAGGGCATCTGTATTTCTTTTAAAGCTATTTTGTTTACTTGTATTCCTGAGACATTTTCCTCAAAATAGGGTCAGATGGTTAGGCTTTAATGAAGATCCTTGTTAGCAAAGTAAGTCAAAATGTACAATAATCAATTATAAACTGGGTTAGGTTGGCCGTTGATATCAACTATACTAATCATATACTTCATATAAGTGAATTGTTGCCATTATCGCGAACAGTTGATGTTATATATGCTCGATGATGTCACATTGTACTACGGAAACGTATATAACCACCATATGGCAAGGACATCTGTAATAGCTAGTCATCGACAACTCTTCATGAAAGTGTACAGGTGCCGCCTTAGTTGGTCCGTCGAGATATCACGCCCAAATTCAGCTTTGAATTCCCCAATAATGATATTAAGAGTGAAGGAATTGAGTAATAATCACGCAGGGAAAGAGACACTGTATTACATTTCTGATTTTCAGCCTTATTTTGTGATGTTTCTGGTCGACTGGACTATAGTCGTGTACTTCGCTATGGTGGTTATGATCAAAGGCCAGTCGTAAATGCCGATCAAAGAAAGCAGGTTTTAGGCAAGGCCATGACCGAGAGAGAGAAAGGATGTAAACATGACGCATTTTCTGCTCAACTAAAGCTTGAAAAAGTATTCGACTTTCTTAAAAAGGTCTCACATACTTAGAATATAGGCCAATTTCTTATGGGATGGTGGAGGAATATTATGTTATATTTATTGTTATATATTTTACACACGAAATAAATTTTAATCAAAGAAGTTAAAATATGGTTTCCCCATGACCTATATTTCTTCATACAAGGAACTCTTTCGACACCTATCGTTGAAAACTGAAATATATGACAGGAAATAACCTTTTCACGAAGCCTTGTTTAGAACAAACAACTCGGTATTAAAAAGGTCAATAATTCCATTCTAGTTTCTTCCATCCAAACTTTGGTAACATCATACAAGAATAAAATAACCAATTCTTCTCGTTACTCTTTATTATAGTAACATTAATATATCAACTACCACAAATTACCATAATTAATGACTAGAGAGTTTCCATTAATGTTAATTAGCCAGCAATGATTTATAATATATAATGTTTATATAAAGCTCGAGAGTTATTTTTTCTTCTTGTTCAAAATGGCCATTTCATTGGCCATTCCAAGAGGAATAATGTTATTTTTCTTTGGGCTAATTGTCCCGTAGTAAAAGAAAGTTGTTATTGCCGCTGATGCTGTTATTATGCATGTTGCACAAAACGTGTAGATTAAGTTTAACATGAGAACCAGTGAAAACTGATATATTTTCTAAAGCAGCAGATATATAGACCATTAAATGTCAACCGGATGTTGAGATGTTGTTGTCTGGGTCGTAGAGCCATTAAAGCTAGCTAATTATAAAAATGAAAAGAAATTCTCTCTTACTCTACATCAACAATACTCAAACATCAAAAGAATTTATATTCTTCGTCGTCGATAATTATCTGCGATACGGTGGGTTACTCGAACTAGTTCAGAAATCGATAAATCTAGATCAATTCTCGCTGAGCTAGTCTGATATAATTACAAGGAGCCGGCAATTCCCTGTTAATCATACTAACATCCAATAAGTAATATAGATTAAAATGGCTAAGTTAGCTTTAGAAGTCTATTACTTTTGATTATTTGAAATAAGCTGAGATATATTAGTATATAGTTGTGTTAGTATTTGTCAAATTGTGATAAGACGATCTTTAATGGTGTTTAGGAATTAGCCAGCTAATCAGTAGTCTCCAAATACCTTCTCATCTTCGCATTATTAGTTGCCCTATTTTTCTCATATGAGGCAATGACAATTAGAATGACCTCAATTCAGAAAACATGCTCTAAGGAATTACAATATTGTCACTGTTCTTGCGATTACTAATTTCGATGTAGTATTTGTTGGTCTTGTTGTTGTTGCTGCTGCTGTTGTCTTTGGTGTACCTGACACTTGTGTATCAGTATAATGAACTTGACAATGTTGCGTCTTTATTGCACCTACATGTTTTTGCCACGGAAAGGCCTTTCGCCCACCTTTAGTCTGCCTTTATATTTTGATTAAGACTAATCACAGATAGGCAACTAGGCCCGATGCTACCATTGGTTTCCTCGTTAAATTGTTTTCTTTTTTTTCGTAAACACCTGTAATATTAATCCACGACGAAAATCCATTTATATATATTGTGTTTTTATATAAGGATCAGGATAAGGATAACGTTTATTTCTAACAGTAATAATAATATATATTCAACCAATGATCTTCAATGAGAAGCCGTTCTTATAATTAATCGATGTTGGTGAGTGTCAGACATGTTTACTAATGTGGCCGAGCTAATGATAATCTTTATGAATATTATCGAAAATAAATTTCATTTCAGCAATGATAAGTAGGTGATTATTACAAGAATAATTCGGCTTGCTTCTTACATGGTTGGATTACAGTTATAATTTCTGCACTAAGTCCAAAAAAAGTTCATAAACTGATTACAAACGTATAGACTGAACACTTTGGTCAAGGAAATTTGATTTTGTGATACAGGTAACCTAACCAAATAAATTTAGACAGCGAAACACATGTGCTGATCTATAATGATGAAGGTAACCTATATATACATTAATACTTGATTAATAAAGACAATTGTTTCTGGACAAGAAACTGATGCTAAAAGTAAAGTAATTCCAACAACCAATAACCTGTGTTATTCTACAGTTAAGGGCATATATCGTTACAAAACTAAGGGAGAATCGTTCAAATTGGCAGTAAGAGTAACACCTCGTTCCAATAACACGTCAATAAACCCATTCTAGCTTATTCCATGCAAACTTCGTTGACAACATTATACAATGATAAAATAACTGATTCTTCTCGTTACTCCTTATTATGGCAACATTAATATATGAATTAAAAGAATCTGATAGATTCACTTAGGTATTATGAGCTAACACAAATTGACAGCCTTACGGACGTAAGTTATTGTATCACTTCATCATTAGCATCCATGCCTCGCCATAAATGACATAGTTCACTTCCAGGCTACACTTGAAGACACAATACCGTAACTGGTCAGAGCTCTAATCCACTGACAGGTACTTCAGGTCATCACATGCTGAAAAATAATTGGTATCATTACAAGAAGAGCATCGACCTTTATAAAGAAGTGTATCAGTGCTAAAAGGTTGCCTTTCGTATTATATTATATAATAAGCTGTGATGTAGGTTTTCTTATGGGTTTTGTTTTCCATATTGTGAATAAACCAAAAACAAATACGCTTTTTATTCCAGTTGGTACATTGAGCGTGTTAATTATATAATAGTAATGATAATAAGTAACTGGAGGAAACAAGGAATAAATTTGTCGTACGGTAAAAATATCGATAAAAATTTAAAATTTAATAATATTCATAATAATAATAATAATAATAATCACTGCACATATAGATGGGTAGATAGATAGATAGGGAAGGCATTGATAACGTAGTTGCATAATTGCATAATTGCAACATAATAGACGTTTTGCTGCCGGTACAACGTCAGTTCAAAGTAACACCTGTATTACTAGTAATGGCAAAAAAAGGAATTTCAGTGGTCTGTTGTTGTTTTGTTTTGCATTTTTTTGCGATGCTATATGACGTGAAACTTTTACTCATCTCCCAATTCAACATGTTTCACACTTTTAAAAATATATACAATTTTTGACAATTTGACAAGCTATAGTCCATCAGGTTTGGATCAAGACACACTAGGTCTGGATAATGTGCCTGATGGGCTGTCAGTTATTCAATACGCACAACCTTTGACGGATTATAAATAATTGACCCTTTAGAATACGAGACAATGTCAAAAATTATATCTTATTTTTAATTTACCTGTTGTTTATGTACGAATGAAACAACTATTCTATTATCCCGATATATATTCCTTCCGTTACACACATACCATGTTTTTCATGATGCCTTTAATGTCGTCATTTTCATATTTTGGGAATAACGTATTTTCTTTCCTTACATAAACAATATATCAGAGAAGTTACCTTTTTTCAGTAATTTCTTTTATTATTCCATATTATCGCTAAGACGGAAGTTAGTATCACTGATTCTGGTAATAATAAAGTATGAACATTTAGTAGTGGTGTCATGATATCGTGTGATAACATTTGAACAAAGATTTTAATATAAACAGGTAACAAATTAGACTGCAATCTTCAAGAGGAACTACATATATTGACGTTTAAGTCGAATACCTTCATCATTGTATCAAAGTGGTATTTCTTTAATAATCTGAGCCAGACCAAAACAACTTTTTCTGTCACTAGGTACCACAAATTAAAATTAATATTGCGGGCATATTCGAGTTAAAATATTCAACTGTTGCAATTATAAAATAACTTGGTTTCTCCATACCCTGTTAGCCATTATATATTAGGGCTTGAACAACTTGTTTTTTTTTAATAGTAGAAACTATAAAAATTAAAAAATACTGGTCGTAATAACTTAATTCATATATTGACACTCTGATTTCAGTATAGTATACGAGCATATGTAATTTAATTAATATCGTATAAATATGCTATATTAGTACCTGGAACCAGAAAAAGTTTAATTTTCAAAATATCCCTAAAATTAAACCTTTAGCCACATATTTTATCATAAAACCTTGATCTTTGGTGTATACATGAGGAAGGCGTGACACACGTATTTGTATACTATTTCACTCATTTGGGTACAATGGTGTGCATACGAAGACCAGAAGTCCAGTGTCTCTTAAGAATTCAAACACAATACGCAAATATAAACACATTCTTTGTGTTCTCAATACTCGTCATAACATGTAAAGACAAAATAAATGCTGGACATTTACCCACTGAGCAACAGTTTTATCTCGTAAGTCTTTGCTCAATGGTTACAACCTGAATAGAACACATCAACATGTAACCATAACAATGTAACCATAACATCACACACACACACACACAATATATATATATATATATATATATATATATATATATATTAAAGATTATACTAATCAATGAATAGCATATCGTAAAGAGTTTCCCACCTGGGAATAAAATATCATATTTTGATTAAGTTCTTCTTTCAGGAAAAGATTATTCTCTTAAATTAATAACATCTAAATGTGGATCAAGGACAAATGTTAATGTCCGAACTAAATATAAGGTCGAGTGGAAAACGTGTCATTTTTAAGGTCACGTCCTTCAGTGTCAACCTAATATCATTCTACATTAGCATTAAATAGAAGCTGTGGTTGTACTAGTATTAGTAATGGTAGTAGAAGTAGTAGTAATAGAAGAAGTAGTAGCAATAGTATTAGTATTATTAATAGTAGTAGTAGTAGTAGTAGTAATAGAAAAAGATACAGTAATGATATTAGTAGTAGTAATAGTAGGTTTAACCATTAGCTTCATGTATATATTTATTTATTTACGAATATAGTTATGGATGTGTGTGTGTATGTGTGTGTGTGTGTGTGTGTGTTATGTGTGTGTGTGTGTGTGTGTGTGTGTAATGGTGTGTGTGTATGGGTGTGTTTGTAGTTATGTATGTGAGTGTGTGTGGTGGTGTATCTGCGTGGGGTGTATGTCTCTGTGTGTGGGGGGGAGCTGTACTGGAAAATCACATACCTACACAAAAACACCCACGCATACACAGAAGTAACATATACACACGCAATAAGTTACATATATTACATTATAATGGTTATCAATAGGATAGCTTATGTTTATCGTTACCAACAATATATCACTAAGATTAACAACAAGTTCATACAAAAAGAAACAACCACATACACAGGTAATACCCCAATCCTGCCGATTGGAGTGCCTTTCTAATCAACATGCTGCTCCTTTTAATTCATCTTAACATCATTTGCGTGACAGGTAATCTATTTTTAATCATTATCTCACTTATAAATCCTTCTCCCAGAGACAACAAAGAAATGAAGTCGGCTCATGTTGTCTGTGTAGTGTTTTCGAAGATTATTAGCAAACAAAATGATACATGGAAGGAAGGATTTATATCGCTTATCTGTAATTAACATGTGACCTTTCCAACAAGAAAACCTTTATACTGTATCTAAAGCTGTAGCAATTCTAATTCTAATAATAATAATAATAATAATAATAATAATAATAATAATAATAATGCTTAATTCACATAATACCAAATCCAAGGATGATGTTATATGTAGCTAAATAGGTCATGAATAAAAAAGATGAACCGCTCTATTTACAACCTTTATCGTCGGTGTTCAAATATCATGTTTCGTCTGTTACCACGCCTCAATTACCATTGTGCAACACGTCACCGACTTAGCCAATCACACACAGACCGTGCTGTAAAAACGGCATTTCGTATTTCAATTGTCTGTGAGCAACGCTTTATTGTGTTTTTTACCAGATAAAGGTATGAGTTTTAGAAGGTAATATTTATCATTATGCTTTTCTTCCATCGAATCATGATATGTTTATGTCGATCCTTTGCGTCGGGTAATTTAATTGTTGTTGTTTTTGTTTATTTGTTTGCTTACTTTTGGGGCTTTGGGGGCTTTTGTCGGAGCACATTGAGCGTCAGTCCACAAATAAACATGTTGGTATAATATATCACCAAGTATTCCTCAATCAACCTGTCGATTTCTAGGTGTACATTAAATACAGGCGGTAGCAGTATTTGATAACCTTTAAAACTTCACCGTTATATCATTCATGCGACTATTTTGTATAACAACACAATTTAGTTAACACCGCATGAAATATGTACCCGTCATATTGCCGATATTGAGCTAAGCCATAGCTCATATAGCGACGTACAAATACGTTCACCTTTAGTTATCTTGTGATAAATGACTTATTTGTATTTGGTATTTTACTCTGTACGAACAGTATATTCTAACAAACGTCCTTCAATGATAGTGCAGTCTTTTTGTAATTAAACTGACACTCTTCACTCCACTCCATGTCATAGGCAGCAATGCAGCCATCGATAAATATCTTATTCCCTAAGGATGAAGCCGATGTGTGTATAGGCCAGCATCCTTTAAGCTACATGATGCTCTTATCCATGCACTGTTTCGAAAGCCTACACCCGGGTAGCGGTTAATCGGATAATATAGCTGTTGAATAATAACTAACTGTACTAGGCTTAAAGCATTAATATAATCAAATAATGTTATAAGTGAGGTGTCTGGACTTAACCAATCATCCTCTTAAACATTACTCTCTCATCAACGATATGCTGCAAAACTTTGGACTGGAAGAAAAGGAAAATATATGGGAAACAATATATGCGAGATTATTTATTCGAAAGCGCATGTATGTAGGCGGTGATTCATCGAAAATCGATATCGATTTGCAGCGTATATATATATATATATATAATCAATCTGTCTTTGCCGATAGATAAGCCACTCATTACATGCATACAAATGTTAATTTGTGGAAAGGAAATTTTTAGTCGAAAAAAACACAACCAATTAATATGAGAGAGTTCAGTACATATCTGATCAAGTCGTTTCGGTTAATGTTTGTCAAATTGGGATAAGCCGACGGATAATAGTATTTCACGTTTATTCTACTGGTTATTCCACCTTTAACATCTTTAAATGTCATATTTTACTCTTTCTGTATTGTGTTAATATCTAATTTGATCAAATATTTTAGATTAGTTAACCTGATATATATTAAACTCCCCCCCCCCTCCCTCTCTCTCTCTATTACAAGGTTAATAGTATCTCATACGTTGTGTCACCTTAATCCTCAAATTAATTTTTTATATAATTACCCTGAAAAGTCATGTGTATATTTTATATATATGGATTGTTTTTCAAAGAATAAACAAATATTTCAAACAGCCAAGAATAGAATGATATACCTTCAATTAATACGAGCCCCAAAGACATACCCATGTAATAAATTATTTTATAACGCAGAAAGTCGAAAAAAGAAGACGTTACAAATTATTTATGTTCACCTTATGAACCTGATTGATGCTTCATTATTTTAATTAATAGAAGCTGGTGCATGTCAGTTATGTTTACTCTTATATCCGAGCTAATAATTATATTTTTCTTTTTTGTAAAATTAATTTAACAGATACGTATTGTTTAAATGATGTTAAGGATGTGATAATTACAGATAACGGGAATGATGAACAGTAATATGTTTGAAAAGTAAGGTATGTAACAAGCTCGTTTAATTTGCAAATTATGTAGTCCATGGGCCGGATCGGCCCTCCGTGCATCCCCCCCCAGGCTACGTGAGGAACCTATTTGAATTTGGTTCCTGGGACATCTCCCAACGTGAAAAAATGGATGTCATCATCACTAATTTGGGATAGACTACGTGTGTGACGTCATTTGCAAAATGGGGTCAGTGAAGTTAGTGAAATTAAATTTTAGCCTGTAACTCGGCTTCTAGGATAGATAGAGACAAGATGACACAGACAAATCCTTATCACTCTTGGTTAATTTGGAATTCAAAATGGCTGTCATTGAAATCAGCAGAAATCAGATTTTCTGCCACATTTTGACATTCAGGATCAGTAGATCTATACTTATCCATAGGCTTTAAGCCTTTAATGTGATATATGTGACGCAGCTTGGTGTTATGTAATATCTGGTGGCCATCTTATAATTCAAAATGGCTGCCAATATTGCCAGATTTCGTATTGTTTCAGTCCTAACTACATAACAATCCACTTCATTATGTGGCATTTAACAAAAAATGGACTTCTTTTGAAATAAAAACCTTTATTCAAAGTTAAAGTACGATTTAACTCCATCATCCAATTCAACAAAACAAAAGCTAAATGACAGAAGGAAAACTCAGCTTAGCACGAAGTATAATGACATGAAATAATACGATGATTATCACAGATGAAGTGAGTTATTGTTAAAACTACTATACTAAACAATAATTATCAATACACATTTTCTTATAAGAATAGTTTGGTTAATCAGTCCACAAAATACACACAACCTGTAACAGTTGCACAATTGTTAACTCATCTCCAGTATTATCATAGACATAGATCTCCACACAATATAGCAATTAAAAACAATACGTTTTCTATAATGCCTCAAAATAATAAAATACTGCAAATCTCATTTCACAAACTTTCATTGCTCTTCACGAGTTATTCATGAACTCATAATAATTAGCTAAGTATATATAATCCACATAATCACATATAAATTCAAGGCACAGTGCAATAACACATGTATGGCTACGTATCAACGTCTCACACATTTGGCAGTTGATGAAACGTAATAAATGAATTGTAATAGTTTAATAGATATACACGTGAAAGTATGTGTAAACAATAACATTAGTGACAATCACTATAACATCGGCATAAATAAGTGTAAACAATAACATTAGTGACAATCACTATTACAACGGCATAAATAAGTGTAAACAATAACATTAGCGACAATCACTATAACATCGACATAAATAAGTGTAACAATAACATTAGTGACAATCACTATTACATCGACATAAATAAGTGTAAACAATAACATTAGTGACAATCACTATTACATCGACATAAATAAGTGTAAACAATAACATTAGCGACAATCACTATTACATCGACATAAATAAGTGTAAACAATAACATTAGTGACAATCACTATTATATCGACATAAATAAGTGTAAACAATAACATTAGTGACAATCACTATATACATCGACATAAATAAGTGTAAACAATAACATTAGTGACAATCACTATTACATCGACATAAATAAGTGTAAACAATAACATTAGCGACAATCACTATTACATCGACATAAATAAGTGTAAACAATAACATTAGTGACAATCACTATAACATCGACATAAATAAGTGTAAACAATAACATTAGTGACAATCACTATTACATCGGCATAAATAAGTGTAAACAATAACATTAGCGACAATCACTATAACATCGACATAAATAAGTGTAAACAATAACATTAGTGACAATCACTATTACATCGACATAAATAAGTGTAAACAATAACATTAGTGACAATCACTATTACATCGACATAAATAAGTGTAAACAATAACATTAGTGACAATCACTATTACATCGACATAAATAAGTGTAAACAATAACATTAGTGACAATCACTATTACATCGACATAAATAAGTGTAAACAATAACATTAGTGACAATCACTATTACATCGACATAAATAAGTGTAAACAATAACATTAGTGACAATCACTATTACATCGACATAATAAGTGTAAACAATAACATTAGTGACAATCACTATTACATCGACATAAATAAGTATAAACAATAACATTAGTGACAATCACTATTACATCGACATAAATAAGTGTAAACAATAACATTAGTGACAATCACATTACATGACATGAAACAAGTGTAAACAATAAATAGTGACAATCACTATTACATCGACATAAATAAGTGTACAATCAAGAAGTAAAATTATAGACCATTCGATTTCGTATTATATCGGCATAAATAAGTGTAAACAAATTTACATACATTAAGTGAATCATTATTAATCAGATCATAAATAAGTATAAACAGATAACATTAGTACAGTCATATTACATCGAATTAATAAGTTAAACAATCTAACATACTTTAGTGACAATCTATTAATAAATAAAAAAAAAAAAAAAAAAAAAAAAAAAAAAAAAAAAAAAAAAAAAAAAAAAAAAAAAAAAAAAAAAAAAAAAAAAAAAAAAAAAAAAAAAAAAAAAAAAAAAAAAAATGAAAAAATTTTCACCTTTTAAATAATATTAATTGTGGGATGACCAATTTACGGGAGGGGGTACCCAATATTAAAAAAGGTTTAAAATTATGACTTCGGGCATTTCGTATTATATTTGGCAACTTTTTCCAAAAAAAATTGGGGGTTTCTTCCCATACTTGACGGTTTTATATTGTGGGATACATATATTATTATCAGATCTTAAATTTATTTGTACATTTTTTTGGTTTAAACAGAGCATTTAGATACAGCGGATACTTGTCATGTAAAATTTTATATACAGCTTCCATAAACTTTCTAATCCGTTTATTACAATTTTCTAGTAATAATTTATAGGAACTGTTGAAGTCCAACTCAATAAATCGTAGTGCTTTTTCTTGAAGCTTTTCAATTTATATGTGTTATATTTACTAGAGAAGTGCCATACAACAGAACAATAATTAAAATAACATTCGATAAAACTAATATAAAGTAAAAACTTACTTGCCTCATCTAGCCAGTACATTAATTTGATTTCCTGCTTTCTGACAAAGTTTGGATGTATGAGTATCAAAATTTAATTCACTATCTAAGTTTAACCCCAGAATCTTGACATTATTCTGTGGAACAATATCATGTTTTCCTATCTTAAAACTATCTAAATTTAAATTTTGGCCAAAAACAATAAATGAAACTTATCAGGATTAACCATCATGTTATTACTCTCAAACCATGTAATCACATTGTTTACATTGCGTACTACTTTATCCTTGACGGACTCATAATCATAGCCAGAACAGACAAATGTGTTGTATCAGCGTAATTGTATACATCAACGTCATCTTCTAATATAAATAACATATCATTAGTAAACACATTATAAGACTGAGGACCCATAAGGGATGCCTGAACAGCACCTTTGTGAACATTTTCCCATTCACTTTTAATACTACCCAATTTTACTCGTTGTTTACGATCTCGATAGTAACTGAGAACTAATTCACATGCAGATTGTGATAAGCCATGTGTTCGTAGTTTAGATATAAATAATTTATAGGGAATACAATCAAAAGCACGAGAGAGATCCATTAGGACACCACACACACACACACTACTTTACCTATTTCTATTGATTTCTTTATATTTTCAACCAGACGTAAGAGAACAGTTTCCCAACTATGTCGTTGTCTAAACCCAGATATATAGGGGTTAAAAAGGTTTCAAAATATACCGATACCTGATTTACAATTTCTTTCTCAAAACTTCTTTGACACACTGGTAGAATGCTGACTGGTCTATAGTTTGAAACATCTAGATTGTTTCCCTTTTTGTGAATAGGACATATTTCCGCATGTTTTAGAAAACTTGGGAGTGTACTTGTTGTTAGTGACATATTCAATAAATAACATATTTGATTACATAATATATTTGATCCCATTTTTAATAATTAGCAGGCAATGTATCATACCCAGTGGCTTTATTAGTTTTTAAATTACACAAATGTGACTTAACTACATCAATACTTACATCATGAAAATAAAAATCAACATGTTCACGAATGTTTCCATAAAGTGTTTTATATTTTTAACACTCTCATGTTGGTCATGTTTCGTCACACAAGAAGGTGCATTATTATATACATTAATACAATCATCAAAACCTATATCTTTGGTCATATTGGTAAAATAATCATTAAAAACAGTAGTTATCTTGTCTTAATGTGTTACAACATTTTCATTGGTCAGTAGTCAACATTGTTTTTATGTTCTTGTAGATGTGTTGTTGCTGTTGCAATTGTTGTTGTTTTCATTATTGTGATGTGAAGGCCTCTGCATAGGTTTCATTGTCTATAGTATTTGTATTCAATAAAAATCAACGGAAATCGTCTGATAACACGGTTGGCATTATACCTCTAGTATATCACTCAGGGTATGATATATTGACAACATACAACATACTCTAATTCAGCCGAATAAGTTGTATATATATATATATATATATATATATATATATATATATATATATATATATATATATATCTTCAATGAATGACGGTATTTATCGTTATTTACTAAACCACTCTAATATCTCAATCGTAGGTTAACTTTAGTGATCATTCTAAACCATAATATATGAAATAATGGCAGATCTTTATAAGAAAAGTTATTAGGTAAAATGTCTCTTAACTTTTGATGATGTCGTGTTAGAGACGTTGTGATGTTGATAGTCTAGTTATAAAATGTCACGATGACATTCCAGAAAGCTGGCATTTAGCAATATAGTCCCATTGTCGTTCAATCAGAGATAATAGATGGAAAATAACTCCATGAAAACAAGAGCCTAATTATTGTGTTGAACAAAAACACCATTTCATAGTGGAAAGACATTCATCAAAATATAAGCCAAATAATGGCGGCTATTGTTATTATTATTATAATTAGTAGTAGTAGTAGAAGTAGTAGTAGTAGTAGTAGTAGTACTAGTAGTAGTAGTAGTAGTAGTATCATTATCATCATAATCATAATCATCATCATCATAATAGTCGTCGTCATCGGCATCATCATCACATCATCATCATCATTGTTATTATTAGTAGTAGTAGTAGAAGTAGTAGTAGTAGTAGTAGTAGTAGTAGTGATATAGTAGAAGTAGTAGTAGTAGTAGTAGTAGTTGTAGTAATAGTGGTGGTAGCAGTAGTAATAGTAGTAGAAGTAGTTGTAGTAGTAATAGTAGTATTAGTAGTATCAGCATCATCATCATCATCTTTATTATCATCATCATCGCCAACTGTATGTATTTTCATATATGAAAGAGTAATTATTCCCTTTTTACCGCTCTTTAATTATTGTTTCTATTATTCAGTTAATTTAAATAAATAATAAATTTCTGCATTTGTTTATTTAACATAATGGATGATCTGAGTTAAGACGATTACACGTTTAGCTACCTCATATCTTGATCATTGTGATATGGAGTCTCATATTAAAGGCAACCTTTTAGTACCAAGAAACAGGTTTATAAATGGCGATGCTGGTGTTACTATGGCGGATATCATGATCGGATTTACTCTCAGCTATTACTGTATTGTGTTTTAGGAGAAGCCTGGAAATAATGTATCTAGAAATGGATATAGTAATCTTTTCATGGTAATGATAACATGATACAACCAACCTTAACAAACCTCTCCTAATTAGGTATATCAGTTTTCTTGATTTTTGTAGCCAAAATGACCATTAATTGGGAGGTTTGGCTATTTTTCCTTCGTTACTTTCATCAAGGTTAGCACCAAAGAAGCAAGAATGTAATATAGACCTATTATATAACTGAAATGCTGCTTTTCTACGGAAACCTTTGTCTGCACAGTGTGTAAAACGGGCTGATTGGCATTTAAATGGAAACAAAATGTGAAGTAAAAGATGAAACATCAAATAAATTCAGGGAGACAGCTGCCAGTTCGGCCGTGGACACGTTTTACTGATTTTGACTGATGCAATGTAATAACGATAATGGCATAAAGTCCAGCAACGCTCGCAACAGGAATACTACCAATGACGATAACAACAAAAAAGCACCTCAATGACAACATCAAATACCACTGTTGCAATGGCAACAGTATTAATCACTGTAGTCTGCTGGCTGCAATAGTGGAAGCGTTATCTCTTATACGGTCCATATCATCAACTGGTAATTGCAAATGAACTATTGTTAAACAATAAGTGACAATTTATATGATATGCTTTGTTCAAAGACCAGATGGACACAGATACATTTAAACGAATGCCTAATCGCTTAACGTCACTTGGATTTGACTGGTGGTAAATTATTAGGTGAAGTAACTACTTAATTTCGCCCAAGCAGATTAATAATCATGAAGTGTAGTAAAGTTATAACTACATCCACTGTGCCTCATTACATTTAACATTGATAGAGTCAAATGTATCCACGTGTTGCACTGTTGCAGAAAAGTGATCAGATATTTGCGAATAGTTTAAATAACATCACGATAGGATTGTTAGCCAATCAAGTATGTTTTGACAAAGATACTTTAATTGTTCTGCCAATTGACGAGATTCCAGTACTGAAACATAAGCAGATGGTACAGAGGCATTTATTGGACAGACTGTTAAATAAAATAGCAGCGAGTAGTGCTACCACCTCAAACTGTGCATGAGAATATCATGACGGATGAAATAATTACAGGACCTGTGACCACCATTAACACCAATAACTATCCGGATATTCTAAACGGATCGTTTTCTAATAGCCATGAGAACGGGTTACCTACTTCGGCAATCACATAATCCACATTGGACAACGTACTTTAACAGTTCATCTGTAAGAGAAATGAGCTCCCAAAAGAAGGAAAGAGTCAAGCGGTCAATCTGATTTAAATAACGTATTTATGACATATATAGTGTCTACCAGTAACATGTTATGATAGGTGACTTAGATCAACTAATATATTTAGCAGACAACAAAACTCGGATTATCTGGATATAGTTGGCATTATTCAATCGCTATGTTGTGACGCTGATAAAAAGATTTGAGCCTCAAGTGAAGAAGTGGAGATACTATTTAAGACCGGGCTTAAACCCAAACTTGAAATGATAAACCAAATGCAAGTTGCAGCATAATTGCAAAGTTTCAACTATTAGATAAATTAGGTTTAAAGGTTGTAAGCAAGTAATTGTCGTATAATGTAATCATTGGGTCATTGACTCAGAGATGTGTGTAATTGACACTATTGCCTCTCCAGGTAAGATAATTGTTTAACTAATGAGATTTGTGAAGATGTTCTTTGTTGCATATCAGCTATGGAAGCATTTCGAAGCAAAAGAATATTTCATGGGTCTCAGGTTAATGCCTTTAATTCTGATACTTAAGTGTTTATTCTGTGATGTAAAGCCTTAGCGTTGATTTATGTTGAGTCCCAGCTATCACAAATTCTAAAATTGATACCAATTCAATATTGAGGTTTCCTCACCTAAGAGAGTGGTCTGTGTGTGATCTGGGATATTTGATTATTTAGATAAGAATAAAGCTAGTTATTCACAGGAGGGTTTTACTGCTTCTACAAAATAAGTGTTTTATTTATCACATCTAAATTCATATATTATTGTAATGGCATCTCTTTAATCACTTTCGCCCTATTTAAATATAGTCAGATTGTGACACTTTCAATATAAAAAAGTCTCCTATTCGGCCATTGTCAGATATTCCAAATTACCCGTTATCGGATCTGGTGTCTACCTGGCTCATTCCATTATGTCCGAAACATTAAGATCTTAAAGCATGGCTGGCTTATTAAGGATCTGAAACGTGTATTGGGGCATTTAGGATGAGGATCTGGTTATGCAAGACACAACTTTAGAAGAGGAGAGGCTACTCATAGGCTTCCGGGTGAATATATCGAATACCCTTAGTATAGCTACTCACTGCAGATAGACTACTCTTCTATTGCTTTGAGTTTTAGATTTGTCTTTATATGTATTTGAACTATCTGGATGTGTGTATCCGCCAAGTGTATAAGATGTTTCTGATATACAAATAAATAGAGATCGTATCCACCCATTAATGTCTCTTTTTAAACTAATTTTCTTTTGTCTTTATCTGTATGGATCATCACAGGTGCTTCGTTTTCAGAATTACCTTGCTTATATTACCTTTATCAGAAACACAAAGTTCCTCACTCATACATCTGTTACAGAAATTGTGATTGTTATTGAACGATTAAACACCTTAAACCAGTGTTTCTGGGTCACAACAATATCTGTACAATAAACACACTACATTCTATAGCAGCAGAAAAAAACAATAGTGCCAATAACAATAGAAATAACAATGTGTAATAAACATGTATATGATCCTACCTGTGAAATTACCTTGTAAGGTAGATAAACATTAAAAATATCACACTGACATCTAAGACACATCGTAACTTAATTCTCCAAATCGAAATCGTCTGTTGATTTTGATTCCCAGTCGGGGGACAGCCATGTCAGGATATTACGAAAGTTATGGATATCTGATGCAAGTAGCAACAAGATTTGTATATAAGTAATTTTCTAGACTATGTTGAGCAGTCTGGTAATAACTATCTGATAAATGAACCTATTCAAAGGATATTAAAGAGTGTTAAGTAGTTCTTCATGAATGGTAATCAATCTAAGTGTTGTCTCATTCATAGCACACTAAGGCAGAACATTGATTTGTTAAAGAGTAGGCTGATGATTTAATTTCTTGTCGTATTAAAACATTGGTACTCATTGTACAAAGATTTAAGTTGGTTTTGTTTGATTAAAGAAAGAAGGCTTAATTATGAACGAAATAAGTGAAACCATTCTAAAATAAAACGTGAACACTACTACCTTGAACTCTTTAAGATTAACTTATCAGAAACTTATAGATAGATGATATATTAGCTGTTTTGTAATAAATACCCAAACACTATTTTAAAATATTATTAAAGTTTCAGATTAATCAATTAATAAAAAAGACGTCCTTTTTAATGGCTTTATTTTGAATATTAAAACTAGTCTTTGATATTATCAAGTCCTTTATTTATTTTCATTTTAGTTGGCATTTGTTTACGACGATATATATTCGTGAATATGCCTTTTTGACGACATAGGTTATCGTTGTTTATTGTTATTTCCAATGGAATATATAACACTGGCTATGGTCAATATTCACTTCAAGCTTAATACATTAGATAGCGGAAATACATCAGCTGCAATGACTTCTAAGTCAGAATAATGTGCTTTAAATATATCCTATTAGCTTTTACTAGAATCCGATGCAGACCTTTCAGTAAAGGGGAGATATTTGCTGTGTGTATGTCTTTGATACAGAGCGCATTGTTTATTGTGCATTATTTGGAGTTTCTTAATATCAGAACCAATACTTCTACCAACGATTGAATTACAATAATAAAGGTAACTTGTCGCAGAAGTATGTATTTGTCTTAAGTGATTGAATATTTGGGACATTCGTTTGAGATATGATTTTCTGATAAAGTAGACCTAGTGGGGCACCGAGGTTTTTAATCAGTCCGGCATATTGAAGAGATTGTAAAACTGTTGCACAACTGACATTCGTATGTTTTAGACAAACCAAAGTAAATATAATAATTACTATTTTACTGTCATCTATTTCACAATAACAAAATTGCGTTATCAGAAAAAGCATCACTTAAAGAACTTGATTACTCTACCGACTCTAGTTGGTTACTTATGACCGAATGGATCATACACTGGTGTTTTACTTGCATAAGTATATAGGCACAAACATTGAATCAATAAATGCGACAGAATGTGTATGTCCAGGAGTGAAAAGGTTCAATTGTTAAATGACCACTCCTCTAATACATAGTCTACTGATGAGTCATCTAATGGGAATGAATTGATCACAGTATTACATTGAGGAAGGGCATATCGACAATACAAATCTATATTCAACGGAATTGATATTGGTTTTACTTAATTGAACATATAGTCATTACGATAAGTCTGATCCCATTACATACACATATCTGAGAATTACCAAGTGTGAAACCAAACTGACAAATTCATTGAGGGGAGGGGTGGGGTGGGTCATTTACGGATATATATAGAAACACATGTGATGAGTGATAACAGACGGAGAATCTAATCTATCATTTTCATTACAGGATATCCACCAGACATGCTCCTTAAGCCAAGACCGCATATAGAATAAAATGCATTATTTAGATTAATGAATAGTAGAATTAAATGGGACTTTTTTACAACAAAGCAAAACGAGTTGTCTTTCGTCTCAATAATAATAATAGTAATAGTTATGTGCTCGCAAATATAGTGATGCCATATATTTGAAACCGGCACACGCTACAAATACTTTATCATATTGAAAAGCCTACTTCGATAATAAACAAGGAAAGTCACCCCTCCAGATTCAAATATTGTAAAATGACTATTTGTTTATTCTCATGAAAGAGACAATTAAATCTCATCAGCTTGATTCGTCTCTTTTGTATTATTGCTTACTATTTGGTCATACGTTACCAACGGTATCCGTTTATAAACAATTCGTTGATATTATATAATATTTGTAAATATTGTATTTTATAGTAGATTCCAGTGACCGTCTTAGCAATGGTTTATTGACATGTAACACCATATAATTAGTTAGCCGCCGTCTTTGCTAACATACGACACACAGAAGTGGAAGAGTAGAGCGTCACTGTTTGGGGACAAACATGCGTCATACAATACAACGAAAGCAACAAATTCCATTTCCGTGAAAAGGTAATTGACAGAAGAACAGCTGCAAGACGCGGAGGAATTGCCTCGTAAAGAGAACATTCGAATGGAACGTCCTTGATACCAATGTCACATATACAGGACAAGAATATGTTTCATTGGGAATTAGTGGGATTACCTTTGGAGAATGGACGGGACCTGGTTTGTGCTATTTGGGATGTCAAAATCAAATTTTACTGGATCATGCTAAATCACCTGCTGTCTTATGATGTATCTTTCTAGTCCTATATGTGTGGATAAATTATGAGCGATACGAAAACGAGAAAAATTACTTTTGTGCTAAATGTGCAACTTCAATTATTCAATAGTAATCATGAATTATACAATATTGTCATGAATTAGTGAACAATAAGTGAAGGTCTTTGATTTATGTTAACCCCTCGGTGAGTCGTTGGTCTTTCGGTTAACGGTTGCTGTCAGTTTTACTCAGTTGGAATAAATCACTTTCTCCAAGTCCATGGAAACACATTAGTCATGATTAAGAACATTTATTGTACGGTGAGAGTATGAACAACAACGTTTCGCCAACGATAATTTGGAGGGTGAATTGAAGGTAAGGAGACACCTATAAATATATGAGAACAGATTACATGAAGCAAGATATCATCATATACGACGGGTAACTGAAATTTGACAATAAATATACATTTCAGACTTGGATATAAGGCCTACGTATTTTACAAAACAGTAATTTCACCAAACATAATTTCCAATGGAATATTAACCTCTTTTATAATTGAATAATACTAGTTACTACACTATTACTGGAATCATGCAATGATATTTCGTGTTATATGAATTACTATAATATAAAGTGTGAGAAGAGACATCGATTTGGAGGCACAAATGGTATTAATCCGAAACTTTGTTATTGGTTCCTCAAAGGTTTTTAATATTTATTTGGCTTGTTCTTCTGATATATATAGAGAGAGTGGGGGAGAGAGAGAGACAGATAGAGAGAGAGGAGAGGGAGAGAGAGAGAGAGAGAGAGAGAGAGAGAGAGAGAGAGAGACAAAATATTTAGCGGATTTTGTGAACCACATTTTAATGTTTTATGGCTTCAACACTATTATTATTATTATTATTATTATTATTATTATTATTATCATCATCATCATCATCATCATCATATCATCATCATCATCATCATCACGATAATCACCATTATTAATATTATTATAACTATCATTGTCGTGGCCGTTATCAGCATCAGATTACAGTGCCAGCTATATTTGGTAGAGACAACGTTGACTGGCAAGTTTCTGAACAAGGCAACGTTGACTATACCAAATAACAAACTGATGTCACGATGACACGTTCTCATCTAGGTCATGCAATCAATTGGTTTATTCAGCTACGAAAGGGAAAACAAATGTTGTCCGTACGTCAGAGAAACTGAGATCAAATATCACCAGACACCATAAGATATATCATCATCTACCGCTTGTGATATTACCTTTTTTACAATCATAATATAATATATGACATTTATATAGCGCCCTATTCAGTTAGATGGCTGCTCTAAGTCGCTTTACAATATTATTATCCCTGACTCAGACCTGTTTCCAGCCAGCACACATCTCAACTCCCGAGGGAGCATACAACGGATGCTGCCGTTATAGGTGCAAAGCATTACTCAAACACGTAGCCTTGTCAGGTTCTCGTTTTTATGAATTAGTGAACCAGTCGCCACAAGACGGCATTGTAGCTCAAGGAGTCTCGAACCCGCGACCGTTCGGCTACGAGTCCTACGCTCTAACTAACTGCGCTATCACGGATCTAATAATAAATTCTTCAGATTAGATAACTGAAAGCTAAAATACAGAATGTAACATACCGAAAGCCTCTTTATTGGTTCGCAGTCAGTTTGGTTAAACTTATTATTCTTTTCTTTAATGGTCGAGAGGTAAAGTATTTGTTATAAAACAAAATTAGCATTCTCTTTATCAATCTAATTCAATACTGTCTTCCTGGAATTTAAAAAGTTCTTATTAGGAAATTATTAATTAATTTATTAATTAGTTAACTTTTAAATAAATGTATACATTTTATAAATACTATACCCATTTCTGAATATAATGTAGATCAAAGCCCGCTATTTATAAATACACATATATTCCAAGAAATTCGTTTTCAGACAGCAACAAAACATATAATGAATGTTAAACATTACTCATTACTCAGTGTATTCTCACCCAATAATGCAATATTTTAGTGTGTATATTGCTAAGACGCACTCCAAGCTAGATCAATGAGACCTGATCACTGTGAGCCAGAAAACGATGTTCAGTGATACAAGTAACACATGAAAAGTAATTCAGTTATTCTGAGAACCAATGCGATATATTATCCAGTTTCTTTCCCTAATTAAGTGATAATATAATCTGAATATTTGCGCGATATTGAATATCGACCTACAACTAGATAAATAATGATAAACGATGAAACATTTCATCGAAGTTGTATATTTACATTAATATCAGACAAACTTATGGCACAAACATTCACAAATAACGGCTTAGTGTACTTCCTGGAAAGACAAACACAATGTTCTTTGGTCCATCAGTTAATGTCAACCATAAATAGTGTCATGAAATATTAATCGACAGTTCTATTCAGCTTTTAGCACTATGAAAGTAATGCTAATTTAGTTGTTGAAGTCTAACAATCATGGATTTGATTTGAGCATTTTGTCATCTGAGCTTTTTATCTGCAATTAATTATGACCAATCATATTCCAGTAGATAGATAAAATTCCAATATTTCAGCGAAAAATAGGATAATCCTTATCTTATGAGTATTTTTCCTAATCTTGCTATGGAGAAAACACGTATTGATTATAAATTCAGGAGTAATGGTTTTATCTCCTAATATTTACTTTCATCATGTTGAATTACCAGAGACTAAGTACAAAGATTAGTTCAATTAAATATATATCTACTAGTTTCTTCACATATCTATCAATATAATATTCATAATCTAATACATACGTGTCCCAATGGAAATAAGCAAATGTTTTTCAATTAGATTTTGAATAATTAGGTTAGGCAATTATCTGAATATCAACTTTAAATATTCATGATATTCGCTTAATTATTCGATTAATTATAAAAATTAGATAATCTAAATGTTAAATATTCTGATTCCACACCAGAGAAGAGAATATACCCCACTGTTTATTTTTATATAAACTTGTATTATAATATTATCTTAGCGCAGAAGATGTCAATTTTCAACAAACTGACAAATGAATGTATTTAATTCTAAGACAACATTACCAAATAACCAACCATCAGTTAGTAATTAACTGTACATTACTAACAAACCGAAATGTCACACTTTCTCGATATTTAAAAAGGACTTAAACACAATATTAAAAGGAAGAAACAAATTTTATCAGTTATTCTTTGCTTTGTTTATAATTAAACTTCGTAATTCCAATTTTCCTTCACTCTTTATTAAGATGGAAACTATTTGTTAGACGCAGATCCTCTGAGAAACACACATGAAAAACAAAACTGTTCCCGAGATGTATGCAATATTATTTTCTTTCGTCTAGATGTTCAGTATAAGGTTAAAGTTTATCTTATTATTACGTCGTGAAGAGCCACAATGTAACATAATCATAGGACATTGTTTGTTTTGATGTTATGACATTTGATTGTTGACATTCTTGGATTCAGCTCTAAGTGTCATAATGTAGAGTAATCATCAGGATCATTAAGTCGTCATATCATCGACTGACGGTTATTATAAACGACCAGTTCATCTTTATCCTGAACTTCAATTATTATGTCTTTCATATTTGAATTATACACTTGCTACAATTGAACTAATGTTCGATATAAAACAGAATCGGTTTATTCTTAATGAGATGTTAATTTTAACAACTAGCAATATTTTTTCTGGTTAGATTTATAATTGACGTGAAATGCAATGTTTTTGGCAATGAAACATATTTGTATCGTAGATTAATTGAAACAATTCAATATACTTTGAAATGCCGACATCTTATAAAGCATATTAACCAAGCTTCCTATAAGTTATTTTATCTTTTTTCATATCGTCCAATCAGTTAACAGGAAAAGTCTACAAATATCTCAATGATGTTACCTGTGAACATAACTCTAAAACATACCCCAACATGTACGGATAACTACAGGATATTTATGCATCAATACAATAATGTTTACTTAATAAACAAAATGTAATAATTAGGCATTTTCACTGCACCAAGAAACCCATATACAACCTAATATGTGATTCATGTCAAATGAACAGAAAACATTCGGTCATTAATTTCTAAGAAGTTTGTAACTTGTTCAAATGAATATTTGACCGAGTCATGAGAGTTTGAACAGATGTCTGATTTGCTTCAATGCTATATATATATATATATATATATATATATATGTATGTATACACTTGTTGAGAATTTGTCATCATTATGTCTTCCGTGTCAGTGTTATTGGGTGACATATATAAGAAACTAATACACACCTGTATTTTTTTTGTTTTGCCATTTCTTTGTAGTACCTACCATAACCACTTTGATGTTGAAAATGACAACTAGGAACAATCCAGCATAAGATTAGGCTCACTTTGTGTGATGGGTTATTGAACGTCTTCCGAAAGAATCATATATTATGTACTGGAAAGAAACTACCATATATTACCAATCAACAATTCTGACTCTTTTTTTATACTGCCGGATATCATACTGGTAATGTTATTAGTAAACGAACCCTTATTCCCAATCAGATCTTTATTTGAGTACGATCCTGTCTTACAGATTTAAAATTAGTTAGTTATCTTCAAAATGTTACACCTTTAAGGAATTTAATAACAACATCACAACTATTGATAGTTTACCGTGTCTTGATTGCGTAGTAAATAATACGAACTTAGGAGTGGTCAGCAACGAACTGAGTACTCCTCTAATGAGATTAAATAAGCCAAAACATAGGAGTCACAGTCACTGTATACTGGTGTTAAATACCATCAAGTATTTTCCCCAATTAGCATCATAACTAAAAAGTACCCATTTTCTCCTGGGCCCAAATAAAGCAATTGATCTTTCGCGTTTACGAATCTGCTTTCAGACCGACATGACACAGCGTTTCCAAGAAGAAACACAAAAAGACCCCAGAGTCTTCAATGACGCATCATGGTCAATCAAGGCTGCCTGGCTTCAGAAAGAAATCGGGATACCTCCAGTCATCCCTCCAACGTCCAAGGAACGTGCTCCATGGTTAGAACCATCCATACAGGTAATCATACAGAACCCCATCCAGAAGAAAGTTGATCCAGAAGGCGCAGCAATAGAAGCAACAAAGAGAATTGCCTGCTTGAATGAAAGCCGAACATCAACCATCAACATCTACACCGACGCCAGTTCCCAAGATAACGGAACTACAGCCTGGGCCTGCTTCATCAAAGAAAAAGGCGAAGAGCTAAGAGGCAGAATCCCAAACCACACCCCGATTACCTTAGCCGAGCTGCACGCAATCAAAGCAGCACTAATATGGATATCGAGACGGACTATCCACGAAAGAGTCATCATCCACTCGGACTCTATGGGAGCACTTACCATCATCACCACAACCAATTTCCACACCTACCCGGAAATCATCACAGAAATATACACCACGGCATCAGCCCTCAAGCAGCAGGGAATCCAAGTAATACTCCACTGGGTTCCTAGCCACATTAACCTTGAGGGCAACGACCGAGCCGATAAACTAGCTAACGAAGCCACGAGCCTAGACGTCATCGAATATGCCGAACATACCCCAGACACATTCAACTATCTTGTTGACAGATTCATCTCCAATCGACTAGAATCGATCTACACAGACTACACATCAGCATCAAAGGATTGGTACCAGAAGACCACTGTAGTTGGACATAATATCCTTAACAACAGATTGGCCGATACCCAGCTCAGAAGACTGCGTTTCTTGGGTTTACACAAGAAACTTCACCGGCCCGTCACTCCAAACACTATGTCGGCACTGTCAACAAGTGTACGATCCGGTACATTATCTGCTGAACTGCCCAGCCTACCCGAAGCACCGAAGATCACTTAAAGGTCATCTCCGCCCGGAAGACCACAAACTTCCAGACCGCCACCTAGCGGCGTTGCTCATAAGGAAATCAACATTTCTACCAGACATCATAACTCCACTTCTCCAGAAAGATCCCTACACATACCAAGGACAGATCAGACCGCCCCTATGGACTAGTGGATAAGAGCTTGGGCCCCCGTACCCATAATCCGTGCTGTTCGGGAGGCCGGAGGTTCCCGGCCGCGACATTATAGTAGGAGGAGGTTTTAGTCCAACCAGGCAACTGGTAAGGTTTTTTCTCCTCCGAAATTGACTTCTATACTAAACTGAGGTTCCACCATACTAAACATTGCATAGTACGCCATTCGTCACAACAACAGGAGCCAACACCAGGTGACTGTGCCCAATAGGCGACAGCCAGGGGTTTCTACCCCAAACTTCAACAAGTTTACGAATCTGGTATAAGTGAAATGTGTCAGACAGAAATAGTCAAATACTGTGTTCGAATCCAGCAACCGACTATTAACGTGTTATGTAATTACTGTTTTAAGTAGCTCGTCAGTCAGTAATATTCTTACAGTCCAAATGTTGTGTACGTGTACGGTAGAGTGTATAAGTACATTGTAAATGCAATATAAATACTCAATTAGAGGTTAATGTAACCAATATAAATATCCAATAGTGTCGTTTCAATAACACTGTCAAGATTATTGTTGATCATAGCACAAATTATAGTTTTGTTCTTCTATGCATACAACTTTTTATTACATTTTGTACTGTTATGTTACCCCTATTTTTAAATCACTTTACACCGGAAATACTTTTGAGGGAAATAAACGAGGCAACCCAATTATTATTTACAACTAGTATCAAGCTTTAATACAATATAATACATCAAATTTGGAAACTATTCTGTAGAAATGCATACTGTCCGGGGTTCATATATCGGAAAAATTGCTATTTCTTTATTCTCATTAAAAATGACAACTAAATCTCAAACAGTTTATTTTTCTAATTTCTCTTATTCTTTATAATTTGGGAGAGCTATCGTTTATACCAACCTTTTATCAATTAGAAGCAATGTGTTTCTACTTGTGTCTGTTCTCTTATATCGTTTTATATCTAATATAGTCCGCGCACACCGCAAAAAGGCGACATCAAGAACCTTTCCGTTGAGACAAATACTCGTCACACAATACAATGATGAGAATTTCAGGAGCATGCTAAATCATCTTCTGTTAAATGATGTATCCTTCTCATGTTCTGAATGCTGACTCACTAAGAAGTGGACAACAGTCGGGAGATATAACGGACGATAAGAAAGTGAGAACAATTAGATTGGTGCTAAATATAGAAGTTCATTTATTCAATATTAATAATGTTGTACGTTTGACTCAAATAATCTCCATGTTTATATTTGTTATTATGATTTAGTGAACAATTAGAGTAGGTTTTTTTTATATTGACCCATCACTATCTCTGAGTCCATAGAAACACATTAGTCATTGTTAAGAATAACTTCGTTCTGTGACGAGACATCACAAATGCTTTTTCTCACAATAACATGGAAGGTGTAAAGAAAATGATGAAACATCTTAGAAGTATTAGAAAAGGCTACACTAAATTAATTACAAATAGTAGATATGCTTCATCCAAAACACCGGGAACTAAAGAATTTTAATTAATATGGACATTATATGAAGAATGAACGAAACAAAACGCTAATATTCTGGTAATTGCTCAAAGACAAATTAACTAAATATTTCAAGGGGAACACGTCTATGTCAGCAGTAATTAAATTTAATATGGTAATATTTGTACTTACTCTCAGGTAAATCAACATGATCAAAGGAAATCGTAAAGCAAAAACAAACATTCTTCTGAATTTAAAATCAATATAAATGTGTGTTCCCGATTGCATCATAAGGAAAAGTATTTAAGCAATAAAGATTATTATAATTTTCAATGAAACACCACATATTTGTCTACAGGAAGTCAAATGGTCACATTTCCGACTGTAATTTCTCGATACAGAAATTGTACTTTCTAAATGGATGCTAGTGCATAGGTTTAATGAATATAAATATGAAAAACATACGTAATAATAATAATGCCAAACGGAATTGTTGATCATAGCACGAATGATAGTTAGGTACTTCTGTACATACGGCTATTTATTATATAATAACGTTACCGTTGTTTTAAACACATCACATCATATATACTTGTTCGTCTCAATTCACTTTTTTGGAGAAATAAGGAAGACAAGTGAATTATAATTCACAACTGCGGTCAACATTCAATACAATATGAAACGGAAAATTTGAAACAATTCTGTAGAAATATTGTTCGGGGTACAATGAATGATCGAAATTCGCTATTTGTTTAATCTCATCAAAATGATAACCAAATCTTTTTCCAATTTGACTTATTGATTATAATCTGATTGCTCTATCCGTTTATACAGACCTTTAACAGATTAGAAGCAATTAATTTCTAGTTATGTTTTGCTCTGATACACTTTTATAACTGCTATAGTACGTATATATCGCAAAAAGGCAACAGTATAAGACGAGGAAGAGTGAGAACAATATCATTCCGTTCAGACAAACACTCGTCACACATTGAAGGTAAACGACACCGCACACGAATTGCCTCATCGAGTGGAGATATAAATGGCAAGTCCTTGATATCGACGCCCCAAATAGAGGATAAGAATGTTTTTCATCTGGTTTAAGAGGACACGTGGGATTACTTTTACAGAATAGACAGTAGAGTGTTTATGATACTTCTGGTGTCAAGGTGACATTTTACCGGAGCATACTGAACCACCTTCTGTCTAATGACGTATCCTTCTATTGTCCTATATACTGGCGCATATGGACAACAATCTGGATGCATTAATGGCGACATTGAAATAAGAAAAATTGATTATCTGATAATTAGATATATTTATTTGCAGACTGTACTGATTCACAAACGTTATTATTGAATAAATATTTGCTTAGATACAAATAATATATTTGAAATCGTTCTGTAATTGTTTAGAATATTACAGTCCAAATCATTTTAATTGTATTAATATTTTTACAACGGTAACTCTCTTTGATTTTGGGAAAATATATTAGTATTTGTACTTATCAAAACATCAATACATTCTTCCACAAGTAATGTAGGCATTGGGCTGACTCCAGAAAAACATCCTACAGAAATATTGTCCGGGATTCAAATATCGAAAAATTACTATGTATTTAATCTCATGAAAGAGACAAATAATTTTGATCCAATTAATTTTTTTCATTTGTATTATTAATTATTATTTGGGTGAACTATCCGTTTATATAAACCTTTAAATAATTAGAACAAATTCCTTTCTAGTTAGATTGTTGCTATCGTATAGTTTTATCTCTGATGTAGTAATAAATACCGCAAAGGAGAAACAGGAAGAAAGAAGAAGAGTGACAACGCTGCATCACTCCGTTGACACAAATACTCGTCAATTAATACAGTGAAGGTAAAAGACACCCAAACAACAACAAGCCGCACACGAATTGCCTCATCGAGTAGAAATTAGAATGGTGCGTCCTTGATATCCACGCCATAACTAAAGTATAAGAATGTTTTTCATTTGGAATTAGTGGGCCCATGGGATAACTTTGGCATAATGGAAGGGAAAGTTTTTATGACATTTCAAAATGACCTTTTCCGGACCATGATAAAACATCTTTTGTCTAATAATGTATACGTGTCCTCCTTTGTGTCCTATAGGCTGACTCAGCCGAAGTGGACAACAGTCTGGAGACATTCAGGGCGTTATAAAAGCAACAGGCTTTTACTCAGGATAACATGGAAGGTGTAAAGAAAGCGAGGAAACATCTTGAAACATTTGAGAAAAGGCAAGATTAAATTAACTACTGTTAAAACAAGGTATAATCTCATACGCCAGGTATATGAAATGTGATAAGTAAAATGGATACAAAAAAACGTTTCCAGGGCGTATCAGTCACCTAGAAGAATTATTAAAATTTAATTTTCATGATCCATGAAACCCTACCATCCCTGGTCTTAAAGTAGCTCCCAAAGTTATCATTTGTACTTACTCTCAGGTAAATCAACATGATCAAAGAAAACCGTAACGCAAAAAAAGCAATTTTTCTGAATTTAAAATCAATATAAATGTGTGTTCCCGATTGCATCATAAGGAAAAGTATTTAAGCAATAAAGATTATTCTAATTTTCAATGAAACACCACATATTTGTCTACAGGAAATCAAATGGTCACATTTCCGAATGTAATTTCTTGATACAGAAATTGTACTTTCTAAATGGATGCTAGTGCATAGGTTTAATGAATATAAATATGAAAAACATACGTAATAATAATAATGTCAAACGGAATTGTTGATCATAGCACGAATGATAGTTATGTACTCCTATACATACGGCTATTTATTATATAATAACGTTACCGTTGTTTTAAACACATCACATCATATATACTTGTTCGTCTCAATTCACTTTTTTGGAGAAATAAGGAAGACAAGTCAATTATAATTCACAACTACGGTCAACATTCAATACAATATGAAACGGAAAATTTGAAACAATTCTATAGAAATATTGTTCGGGGTACAATGAATGATCGAAATTCGCTATTTGTTTAATCTCATCAAAATCATAACCAAATCTTTTTCCAATTTGACTTATTGATTATAATCTGATTGCTCTATCCGTTTATACAGACCTTTAACAGATTAGAAGCAATTAATTTCTAGTTATGTTTTGCTCTGATACACTTTTATAACTGCTATAGTATGTATATATCGCAAAAGGCAACAGTATAAGACGAGGAAGAGTGAGAACAATATCATTCCGTTCAGACAAACACTCTTCACACATTGAAGGTAAACGACACCGCACACGAATTGCCTCATCGAGTGGAGATATAAATGGCAAGTCCTTGATATCGACGCCCTAAATAGAGGATAAGAATGTTTTTCATCTGGTTTAAAAGGACACGTGGGATTACTTTTACAGAATAGACAGTAGAGTGTTTATGATACTTCTGGTGTCAAGGTGACATTTTACCGGAGCATACTGAACCACCTTCTGTCTAATGACGTATCCTTCTATTGTCCTATATACTGGCGCATATGGACAACAATCTGGATGCATTAATGGCGACATTGAAATAAGAAAAATTGGTTTATGCTAAGTCTACGATTTCAATTATTTAATATTTAGAATATTATTCGTATTTGTTTTTCAATAGTGACGAACACCTGATATCTTCCGGATCTATCTACTGGAATTTATCGTGTTGACAATAATTTGTTCATCTTTAACTTAAAAAAAACATGTTTACTATGTAGGGTAAAGTACTTGAATGGTTTTAATATTATTTGGAACAAACCTCCGATAAAATGACCGTTTATGATATTTTATCTGATAATTAGATATATTTATTTGCAGACTGTACTGATTCACAAACGTTATTATTGAATAAATATTTGCTTAGATACAAATAATATATTTGAAATCGTTCTGTAATTGTTTAGAATATTACAGTCCAAATCATTTTAATTGTATTAATATTTTTACAACGGTAACTCTCTTTGATTTTGGGAAAATATATTAGTATTTGTACTTATCAAAACATCAATACATTCTTCCACAAGTAATGTAGGCATTGGGCTGACTCCAGAAAAACATCCTACAGAAATATTGTCCGGGATTCAAATATCGAAAAATTACTATGTATTTAATCTCATGAAAGAGACAAATAATTTTGATCCAATTAATTTTTTTCATTTGTATTATTAATTATTATTTGGGTGAACTATCCGTTTATATAAACCTTTAAATAATTAGAACAAATTCCTTTCTAGTTAGATTGTTGCTATCGTATAGTTTTATCTCTGATGTAGTAATAAATACCGCAAAGGAGAAACAGGAAGAAAGAAGAAGAGTGACAACGCTGCATCACTCCGTTGACACAAATACTCGTCAATTAATACAGTGAAGGTAAAAGACACCCAAACAACAACAAGCCGCACACGAATTGCCTCATCGAGTAGAAATTAGAATGGTGCGTCCTTGATATCCACGCCATAACTAAAGTATAAGAATGTTTTTCATTTGGAATTAGTGGGCCCATGGGATAACTTTGGCATAATGGAAGGGAAAGTTTTTATGACATTTCAAAATGGCCTTTTCCGGACCATGATAAAACATCTTTTGTCTAATAATGTATACGTGTCCTCCTTTGTGTCCTATAGGCTGACTCACCCGAAGTGGACAACAGTCTGGAGACATTCAGGGCGTTATAAAAGCAACAGGCTTTTACTCAGGATTCTCCTAGTGAGCTCCGGTGGTCTAGCGGTTAAGCACCCGGCACTTGGTGCCAACGGTCGCAGGTTCGAACCCGTAAGAGGTCGAAACTTTTCCAGAGATTAATTTCTCGGCTCACTACATCGTGGGTGGCTGACCACGTTAAATGGCGCTGCCGTCTTCACTGAATTATTTAAAATAAAGGGGGACGTAAAAACCCCATGATGACGTAAAACACTCTGGCAGTGACCACCCTCAGGGTATTTCGTCTCCATCTTTCCGTACTCCTCCCCTGTGAGTGGTAGGGGAGGAGATTTCTCAACCACTCCAACATAGAGGCTGTGCTGATTAAGCGACAACTTGGGGATTCTCCCCGAACAACAAAACCTAAACCTAACCTCAGGATAACATGGAAGGTGTAAAGAAAGCGAGGAAACATCTTGAAACATTTGAGAAAAGGCAACATTAAATTAACTACTGTTAAAACAAGGTATAATCTCATACGCCAGGTATATGAAATGTGATAAGTAAAATGGATACAAAAAACTTTCCAGGGCGTATCAGTCACCTAGAAGAATTATTAAAATTAAATTTTCATGATCAACGAAACCCTCTACCATCCCTGGTCTTAAAGTAGCTCCCAAAGTTATCATAAACCACTTTTTTTTCTCCAAAATATATTAACAATATTTCAGCATTTCTAACTAAATTTGTAAACCACATTTTTTATGTTTTTAAGGATTCTACGCTATTAATACTGTTATTATTATTATTATTTATTAACTAATTAATTAACTTTGAAATAGTGTTATGTGTATTGTAATTACAATACCCACATGTGATCGTAATGTAAATGAAAGCCCGCCATATATAAATACACATATGTTGGAAGACATTCGCTTTCAGACAGCATCAAAACACAAAATAAATGCTAACCATAACCCAGTGTTATCTGATGCTATATGGTAACGTTGTAGCATGCTAACAGTTAAGACATAATATAAACACGTTGATACTAAGTAACACTTTAACTCATTAGAAAGCTAATAGGTGATTAATATTTGCTAGAAACCTAACTTCAGCAATACAGGTAAAACACAAAAAGTAATTCAGTTGGTCAGAGTGCTAATGCGAAGTACTATCCATTTTCTTAGCGCAATTAAGTGATGGCATTATCTGAATATAGTCATATTTAATATTAATCACAGTTTATTGACTATCTTGTTGCTAAAACACAATAGATAATACTACCTTTTACTATATAAATAAAATAAACGATGATGGTTAACTTCCTCCAAGATATATATTTAAATAAATATCAGACAAACTTAAGACACTAAAAGCCTAAAATAATGACTCACTGTATTTACTGGAAAGACCAACACAACGTGTTGTTGTCCATCAGCTAATATCAACCATAAATAACGTACTAGGTGCCCAAATTAGCTCGATCGATGATATTGGCACTGTAGAAATGTGTTGTTGTTGTTATTATTGTTATTACTATTACTTATTAATATTATTATGATTATATGTTTTCTTTGAAGTATGCCCAGGTATATCATATATTTCAGGATTGAGGTGTTTAATAATTTTTTTTCATTATAACCAATGTTTATAATTAATTAACCGACAGTTAAATCCAATTATAATATACTGAATAATCTGTTGTTTTCCTTCAAGATTAATTGTTTAGTATCAATTTATGTAGCATTTTCAAAACTATAGTAGACAAAACTGTTGGTTAGAATTACAATTTAATTACAATTTAATTTAATTATTCCGTATAAATGGTTTTCATTATTTGAAAAGGGCCCCTCATTAGTATAACGGTAGCATGTTGGATCACAGATCACTACCACCCGTGTTCGAATCTCGCGTTGGGCATATATGAAGAGTGTTTCATCTTTGACTTCGATTCATTACATTTGGAGGTCACTCGGCCCTTTTAGCCTGCCATGTGCACAAAAGTAGCCGTAAAACATCATTCATCAATATCTTCATTATTTGAAACCATGCATAAATCTAAAAACGCCAAACACTAGCTATATAATAATATATGTAGCAACTTCAACGACTGCCCGCAAAAAACGGAAACACGCTTCCACCAGTGCAACTGATGAACCAGCCAGATAGGTTTTATCATTTTATCGGGTAATATACATTGGGAAATAGAACCTCTAAAAAATCTAGTTAATTTAAGCCTGAATAGTTCAATTATGGCATTATTTAATAGAATTAGATAAAAAAAATAGTTCTAGTTCTGAAACCTGTATAATTAATTATGCCTATTTCAAAGTATTAAATACCATTATATATGCTACTACTACTATTACAAATAATAATAATAATAATAATAATAATAATAATAATAATAATAATAATAATAATAAATGTGATATATCTTGCCGTTATACCTCCACGTCTACACTATTTAATCCTTAAATTTAAATATGTTTATGTTACTTAGCATCAACAGTGATACTACCGAGGATGAAGCTCTAAATGATACTCCCTATTGATTAACAGGTCGAAACGTCTACTGATGAATGAAACATCCAACATGAACAGGCACTTCTTAAATACCATCATATAATATGGAAGTCGGCAGTGCAGTACGTTTTGGTGACAGTAAGCGGCTCAGAGAAGATCATGTAATAGCCTGTAAATAACAACTTATATCATGATACATGTAATTATGTTATTCCATAACACTGTTATTATTACAAGGTAATTACCTGTATACTGATATATGTAATTATGTTATTCCATAATCTTGTTTTTATTACAATATACGTTAATCCTTATATCATTCCAATGACCTTGATTATATGTATTATCTGGAAACTACGACACTAGGAGCTTATATAATATGTGTAGGTGGCATATATCGTCAACGTGATGTTATGTAATTAGAGTGGCTTTCCGAAAATATGCTATGCTTCCATGAAGACAATACACAAAGTCTATAGATTCGACAACAATACACTTTATTGATTATGCTTCATGAACTGAACATTACTAATAATCTTTATCAATAGTTATTTATTATATATATAACATCGAAGGTATTTATTGTTAAATGTTTGGTTGATTACTTACTTAGTTATGTACTTACTCACTCACGTACTTTCTTACGTACTTACTTGATTTATATGTGTATTCCCTTTTATTTATATACATGTGTCTATCCGTTCCTCTATCAGTTTCTTTTCAAATGAATACAAACAGTTTAGTTGTACAGCCATATCTAACCTGGTTTGTCAAACATCCCAGCAGGCACCCGATGTTGGATCAATGTTGGGAATAGGTCGATTTTTTATCGCGACATCGCACAACGCGAACCCAATGCATATCCAATGTAGCTGGGCTGGATTATATCGTGTTGGATTTATATCGGTGTTGCGATGTTGGATCAATGTTGTATTTTCCATCATATATAATTTACTATATTAAGATTATCATTTAAGAAGCCATTATTGTGAGTATATCTGTTATGGGGGTATCTGGTGGAATTTCGCACCTAAATGATATACATTTGTTCAAAACCAATCCACAACTCTGGCTACAGCTATCAAGCGGCCTAGCTATAGCTAATCCCACAATCCCCGATTCTGACGTCATGATTATAACATTAATCGCCTTCAGCGAATTCAGAATAGTGCAGCTCGCATTGTAACAAATACTAGAAAATATGATCATATTACCCCAATTCTTCAAAAACTACATTGGCTACCTGTTAGACAGCGTATCCATTTTAAGATTCTGTTAATAACTTATAAATCTATTAATGATATGGCACCAGAATACCTGTGTGAACTGGTTTCCATTAGAAAGTCATCCCGAAAACTCAGGTCATCCAGTCAGATACTATTGCAGGTGCCAGTGTCTCGGCTCAAGTCATATGGTGATTGTGCGTTTAGTGTTGCAGCCCCCAATTTGTGGAATAAGTTGCCGGCAAATATTAGAAATGCGTCGTCTCTTGGAAATTTTAAGTCTCTTCTAAAAACACACCTATTTAAGGTCGCTTTCACAGATAAATAATTATTATCTTTTAAATCATTACAGGGTTTTTACAGACATTATTTGGGGTATTATTAAATTACATATTATTTGTACAGCGCCTTTGAATGGCTCCTGCTAGTAAGGGCGCTTTATTAAATATACATTATTATTATTATTATGCCATCCTAAGCTCATTTGAACTACTGACCTATATATGTATATAGGTCAGTGATTTGAAAATAGCGCGGCCATTAGTTTCGAAACTATAGAAATTCTAGGATACTAGACGCATCTTTTTTCTGGTAAGTATGTATATAAGTTGTACCAAACTTGTGTATTTAGTAATATGAATTGTCATGAAACATGATGCCGCGTGAAGTTTCTTGGAATACCATTTCTTTGTTGAATATTGCTAGTTTAGTGAATGAGAAATTTTCACATTTCAGATATAACTTATTTTCACATTAGATGATTAGTTTCTGTTTCATGATTATGGTTTGTTTTAATACCGTTCTCGCTATTTTCAGTCTCGGGGGGGGATTTTCATGAAAAAGGATCAAATCTGTAAAATGCTGAAAAGTTCAATACCTCCGATTTGCACTCATTTTCATTTCTCAGAAAAACTTTGTCTGGGAGACAGTGGGTGTATATATATATATATATATATATATATATATATATATATATATATATATATATATATATATATATATATATATATATATATATATAAATGCTTATATCCCAAAAATGGTAAATATGAATATTATGAGCCAAAACGTTATTACTTATTGTTGATGACTTATCAAGTTGGTTACAGGCTTTCATTTGGCACCATGACCTTTGACATTATCCAGGTATAATTAAGCTGCATGGTTAAAACCTATTATTTTGTTTCAAAATTAATATCATGTCGCTGACTCGAAAAAAGTCCCCTGGTCCCTTCATTGCATATTTGCAGCCATTTATTTTAGCGAGCCTTCCATGATGATCAAGGACATTTTACAACGTTCTCGCTATTTTCCTATTAATTTTTGCTGTTGGTCGCCTATGTGAAAGTAGCAAAATAAAAGGCAGAAAATAGGTAATGGCTTTACAGTACGCATGCCTCCCCACCCATTGACACGTATGCAGAAAGTTATAAATGTTCATATTGGTACATGTATTCCTAGGTCCAAACAGAATATTACTGCATGGCCTACTTGAAAAGATGGAGAAAGCATCAAGCTGAAGTACTGACTCTTGCTGAAGCTAATAGCAGTGATAAGGATGAAGCCAATGTACTAGTAGGTGCTAGTGTTGCTCCTAGTGTACATGAGAAAGGTGATACTGACTCATCTTGTCATGTGGATGGTAGAGATGACAGCAATACACAGGATTCTAATAACAACAGTGGTGATACAAATGATCAGGAATCAGACAACTCTGACAATGTGATATCTAGTTATGGATCTGAGAATTTGTCAGATGATGATGGTGAACAGTTTGATATTGGAAAGGACTTTGCAGACTGGCAGTAAGAAATGCATGTACAATAACTGCTTTTTAAAAAGTTATTGGAATCCTTAGACGACATTGGCACCGTGTTTCAAAAGATGCTTGCACTCTTTTGCATACACCTAGACATGTACAGTTACAGGATAAGTGTTGTAGCTAATATATTTATTTTGGACTGGAGTCGGTTATTATAGATATTATTCATACATTCACTTTTGTTATTTTGAGGAATATGTCTTTTATAACTTTGGCTATGTTAATAATAATTTCACCAAAATAATGTAAAATGTGCTGAACAGATTATTCGAATTTGATTGGCCATCCATGAAACTATTCAAACTTTTGTCAGAGTGTTATTGTGTTGGCATATAATTTGATTGCGAATTAGACTACTGTATGATGTATTGTACAAATAAGAATTGGTATACTTGTGTGTTGTCATGTTCTAGATGACTATTTAATTCATTTTGTATTTTGAACAAGTCTTATTGCAGCTGTTTTTAATTATCATGGGTGGGTCATATTATGCAGCTGATTTAACCATAATGAAATTTCATCCAAAATACTTTGTGGCAGATGTATTTCATATATATATATATATATAGTGTGTGTTTTATAAAGATAGTTAAGGCGCTGGCACAGGTGTTATACTTTCATTCAAACAACAATTAACTCCAAACTGATTTTAAAAAATATTTAATTGTAAGTATAATTAATTACCGGTAAAATTAGAGAAAAATGAAAAGAAAAAAACAAATTTCTAAAATAATCCAAAAGAGGATAATCTAAATATAAAAAAGAAGAAACTATGATTAAAACAAAACCAGGCTTTGTGTCGAACACTACGGCCAAGAAAGATTAAACCTAAAATGGAGAAATAAAATATTAATACACAGTATGAATAATGTGTGAATAATATAAGCATAAATCAGAATAAATTCAGATTAATACTAATAGCAGCGATATAACACGACTCAACCCAACAGCAACGACCGGTTTCGACCTATTCAAGTCTTCATCAGGTTGCATAGAATGTCTAACGTTACCTTGTCTTGTTGAAGTTTGGGGTAGAAACCCCTGGCTGTCGCCTATTGGGCACAGCCACCTGGTGTTGGCTACTGTTGTTGTGACGAATGGCGTACTATGCAATGTTTAGTATGGTGGAACCTCAGTTTAGTATAGAAGTCAATTTCGGAGGAGAAAAAACCTTACCAGTTGCCTGGTTGGACTAAAACCTCCTCCTACTATAATGTCGCGGCCGGGAACCTCCGGCCTCCCGAACACACGGATTATGGGTACGGGGGCCCAAGCTCTTATCCACTAGTCCATAGGGGCGGTCTGATCTGTCCTTGGTATGTGTAGGGATCTTTCTGGAGAAGTGGAGTTATGATGTCTGGTAGAAATGTTGATTTCCTTATGAGCAACGCCGCTAGGTGGCGGTCTGGAAGTTTGTGGTCTTCCGGGCGGAGATGACCTTTAAGTGATCTTCGGTGCTTCGGGTAGGCTGGGCAGTTCAGCAGATAATGTACCGGATCGTACACTTGTTGACAGTGCCGGCATAGTGTTTGGGGTGACGGGCCGGTGAAGTTTCTTGTGTAAACCCAGAAACGCAGTCTTCTGAGCTGGGTATCGGCCAATCTGTTGTTAAGGATATTATGTCCAACTACAGTGGTCTTCTGGTACCAATCCTTTGATGCTGATGTGTAGTCTGTGTGTCTAACGTTACCATATTGCTCGAGGTTTATATACACAATTTTTCAATAGGAAGCCACGCACTTAATCCTTTAGTTCTTTTTAACAAAGGATGGGTGCTATTTTAATCTCTTTGTTCTACTTGTGAACTTACGTAACCCGGTGTTTTGAAAACTCCCAACGATAATTGAAAAATTTTTGTTTGTACAGGTGTGAAAGTGCCCAACATAATAAAAAATAAACCTAAATGTACTTCAAATGAATTAGTCGTAGCTTCCCATTTGACAATTGATATATAGATATCTCATTGCTTTACAAACATAGTAACGGTGGGTTGAGATTTTTGTGTTTCGGGCGATTGACGCTTTACTGAAGTTGTGTTTGTGATTAACTTTTCCAGAGCTTCAGGAGACATTCTATTTATTTTAAGGTATTTATTTCAACTTACTTGACACTAAATAACCCGAGAGGCTTTTATGTTTAGTGTAAGCTGTGATGATACTATATTGATAGTGTTCTAAATAACTCTTCGGTTGAAGTATCTTAAAATGTTTATTTTTATTCTTGAAGCCATATTGTGTTCTAGAAAACGGCATTATTAGAGCTACAGTGTCACCTTTTTCGGCCGATTCTAATATATCTTCCGAACGTTTTTTTTTAACCCTGTTGGTTCTAATGATCCCAGGGTATCAATCCAAAAAGTTTCTCGTTTTATCTATTAAATTTGGTCCTGCCAATCAGAACCTGAGCTGTGTATTTGTTCAATCGGTATTAAAATATAATCACCGAGAGATGGACGGTTGTAATCAGGCAGAGAAGAGTTATCTGCGTGCATTTTAAATGTGTATATAAAAAGAAAGTCGATGTTTTCTTTCAATTGTAAATTGTGGCCATTAGCTCTTATGCGAAGAGATTACTAGTTTGCCAACATATTGTTTATTAAGAAGTAGCATTGATAAGCATAAATAACGTTTGAAGAAGAGCAATCTATATCTCCCATTATTCCAAATGTTTTTTGGGTGACAGTGCTCGTAATATTTGAGCAATCACTTATTAGATGAAAGTCATGCAGTTCATAATATTGCATGGTTTTGAACCCCAACGGCTGGTAGTTGGAATGCCGGTATTTGACCGACGTTGTTTTATTTGCAATTCCCTAACAGTTTTGCCTTTAATACCACGCATCCACCTTTTAGAATAATTTCTTTTACAAAGGCTTGAAAAAGAATACCCCATGCCTTATCAAAGTCTTTTTTGTTAGAACATATTCAAAAAATCGTATAATTTGCGATCTTAATAAACCTTTAAAGGTATGTTTGGGATGAAAAGAATGTTTGTGCAACATCTGATGAATATCGGTTGGTTTAAAAAAAACCTTGGTCAATAAGGTATTATTGTTTTTAGGGTCTTTGAATACAGTGGTATCTAAATAATTGACCGAATCAATACAGATAGAAGATTTAAATTTAAGGGTTTCAGGAAATAGTACATGGATTATACAGCTCTTTTTTTTTTTTTTGTGTGTGTGTGTGTGTGTGTGTGTGTGTGTGTGTGTGTGTGTGTGTGTGTGTGTGTGTTTTTTGGGGACATAGAAGAGGCAACAGGCACAGAGCATCAACATATCTAAACATTTTAAACCTACCTCCATAAATCTTAAAAAACAACTATACATACATTAATCTAAAAAAAAAATTTCCATACCTCCCATATTATAAATGTGTGCGTATACCTAAGCATGTGTCTGGTCACCACCCCCGGGAATACACTAACACAGTATGGACTCACTAAAGCGATTAAACTAAAATAAAAACAAAATAGCAATACCGCACAATGGATTATTACTGGACTAGAACGAAATATCGTCTCAAACCTGAGTAAATACTATGATTTACTCGAACCTAACAGCTAACCCTCATACGTTTCCGTTCATCACTAAGGGAACGTTCATTTACGCTTAATTTAGCGTCCCTAAGTATATGCAGTTAGGTGTGGTGGGATCTAAATTAAAGCGCCTATCCCATCTATTTGACCCTGGTCGAGAACAGCGGATTTCAGGCAGATCTCCGATACTGCGAATGACAGTCGGGGTTATAATAGCTATACATTTAACAAATTTCCTATATCAGTGTAATCTAAATTTATAAAAAAAACCCGTCCCAGCTTAATACCCATGGAGATGCCTGCCGGAGTAACAAACGACTCCAGGAGTATAAATCCATCAAGCAGCATTGTATGAATTAATAGGTCGTTTCGCCAGACCACATAAGAGGACAACAATATAGATTCTACATTATACATAACAAAGCTAATAAACTCAAACATGTTGTAATAACGACATAACTTTCTTACATTGGTGCAAGAAATATATATATATATATATATATATATATATATATATATATCTGTGTGTGTGTGTGTGTGTGTGTGTGTGTGTGTGTGTGTGTGTGTGTGTGTGTGTGTGTGTGTGTGTGTGTGCCAGTTATGGTAAAAATAAATATTCACAAAAATCTTTCGCTACGAATATTAAACTGTCATCAGCAATTGTCTTCAGTAGACTCTCTTTAATTTTTTAATCAAAGAAATATTTAACCCAACATTTAATAAAGTTCTCTGTAATTTGATTGGTACGATCAGATAATACTTGTTTCGCTTTATTTAAGCAATTGCACATGCAATAAATATATTATTTATTGCATAACAGTGAAAGAAATAGATGTTGACATGAACTCGTTTTGCAGTTCATTGACAATCTTATTGCTGAAAATACAATAGGTATATTACCTATTACTGCAAATATAGCAATAAACAAGTAAGGTTAATTTTGTCCAAAGTATAAATTTACCTGTACATAAGGCAACACTACTAACATCTAAAACTACAAATAACGACTTACAATGCTTTCTGGAAAGAGCAAAATAACGTTAGGTAATCCACCAGCTAATATCAACCAGACTCAGCGTCATGAAACAATGTTAGAGCTAATATTCAACAGTCATTAATAGTCAATGACCCACGTTAATTGTGGGAAAGTGGCCAAGAATGTAGGCCAACTTTAACGACGTTTTAACGTACAATACGCTGACACAGGCTATACTTTTATTTCAGTGTTATTTACACTTGAATGGCAAGGCAAACATAGGCCCGTACGTGGTCTGTGTAAGTATATTTTTGTACTTGTATGGGGTATTATTCGTATTGTGTCACCACATATATACACGCGCGCGTGTGTGTGTGCGCGCGTATACACATATACATACACACACGCGCGCGAAGACATGCTTGCGCGCACACTTTCATTCATATAATAAATAGAGATGCGTATATAATTACACACAAACCAACACACAGCTGAATTACACGTAGATGAACATTCACTAACTGATGAACAACCTAAATATATATGAGGATTAGCTGGTTCTATATCCAGGCATAATGTGATGTAACAATACACCAGACAACACAATGAAAACATCTAAAATAGAAAATGGCATCGTATAATGGTTTGTTGGTGAGACTGACAATAAACAAGATTATACCAGAACATGTAAACTATCTATAGATGAATCAAATATCTATCAACGATAATAGCCTCCCAAAATGTCAAATGTCAGGGAAAACACCTCACATCACACATCAGTTGATTTATCAAAGAGAAACCCATATGTGACGTCCTTCGCATTTACACCATATTCATGTCATATAAATGTTCCTATATACAGTGAGGACATGAACTTTTGTATTACACGCGAAATGGCCTAGATGTTATTT
>JAODUP010001477.1:0-48970 GCA_025642065.1 Paralvinella palmiformis | reverse complement strand
CTACTTACTAATTAACAGCTGTAACAACACAGTACCTCGCTGTAAAGAGTCCCAGACACTGCAATTATAACAGGTTCCTTTTGAATTGTTCAAACTGGAGATATATTATTATCCTCATAAACACATGCTCGACCAATTATGTGACCGGTGATCATATATATATATATATATATATATATATATATATATATATATATATATATATATAATACAGTATAACCTCACTTTTTATGTCAACTTTGAGATCTGGCTGAAAGTTGACTTTGTGGTTGGGTGGCATTAGAGTGGGGCATATTTGACTGTCAGCCTTTTGAGGTGGATCTTTACACGTAGCTTTTGAACTTTTGTTAACCTCAACTATCACTTTATTTAATCTATCACTGATTATTAGAAATATTTCACTGTGAATATGTGGTGGTAATAGCGGGTGTGGCATTTATTTGGCAATGTATGGTATTCGTATTGCGTAAGCACTGGCTGTGGCTGAATAACATTGAGCATATATTTTGGATTTAAAATAAAAATAAAAAAACATATACAACCCACAATACAACAACCCGAACCCAACCCACCCCACAAGACAACTACCCGAACTCAACCCAACCCAATAGCCTTAAACCCAAACCCAACCCGTGACCCGAAGAAAAATTTCAACTCGCCCAACCCGACCCACGGGTCTGGGTTGTGTTGACTCGTACGGTTTAACCCAACCCGTGCAGGGCTCTAGTGTATATATACAACGTTTAAAAAAGATTAATGCTTCTGTGCCTCTAATCTAGTTACCAGCCCATTGAACCTCTTATCAATCAGAAAATGTTGTTCGGGTTCGTGGTTTGAGAGTTCTAATGGAGTCGAAAGATCTTTAACATGATTAATTCCCAACTGGTAGAGTGGGCAATGGTGAAACGAGCATTGAGTTCTGATTACCAAATGTTATGGTGATAAAACATTGATATATAAATAATATCGAAATTCAAAGCTTCGATTTTCTTGACACCACAAGATGGAGTAGCTGTATCCTCTGACTCAATGGTAGCTAGGGAACTACAGCATATCAGGTATAGTCAGTCGTATTCAGGTTTTATCCTGGTATCCATATATTCGTTATCATCTATCCTGATAACAAAAACAAATTCCTCTTGTATCCCGTGACCTTACTGCCATTGAGGGAAGACCGACAACATGTCTCAAGTACCTTGCTCTATCCCTTGATCTATGGTTGTCTATTATCAATTGCCAAGTGTGCTATACATCGTCGTAGCTGCCAACAAAGTTAATGTTGGAAGTACATGAACAATTGTGAAAAGATCAATTGTAAGATGTCTTTTTTATTTTTAAATTTCAAATGTTCCATGACGTAATAGACATTTTTTCTTCTATTGCGTTTATATCGTTTAAAACATCTGTTAGCCCAACATTAGCAGTAGATGACATTGTTCAACTCATAAGTAAGAAGTCCAATATAAAATAAATCATTAAGACGATTTCTCAATACTGAAATATGAAGACAAACTGACATGTTACAAACAACCGTTAATTGTTTCAGATGTAACAATGAGATTAGTTAGCAACGCCATTCACTAGATGACAAATGTCACCCGACAGCACAACAGCGGTCTCTCAGTTCGTATTCATATGCCATAATTATATGTCTTTTAAACAAGACAAGCATTTTACGACATTAGGATATTAGCACTTGTTATGTATGGAATATTTCACACCTGAAACTAACCTAATCAAAGTCTCTGAGGTGCTGTAAAACTGTTACTGTGTCAGTAACATGACAAAATGATTAGTTAATCGTTTCTGTATTATTCACGGTGCTGAATGTCACGTCATGCTCTTTGTAACATGAACAATGGTGGAATTGGTTCGGTTTATGGACACCCGCCTGTCATGTTGTTGTCATCATGTTGAGTGATTACAGCATTAACTAATCTAGGTCAGAGTTGAAATTAATCGTCCCCACTGTCTCCAATTCCAAGTATACAAGTTATAGGCTTAGTCTGTGTATCTGTTAAAATGTTTCATTTGCCTCTATTAATGTATACATGCATGTTGTAATAAATGCCATACAACACACACATACACACACACACACACACACACACATACACACACACACACACACACACACACACATCCACACACATACATACATCCACACACACACACACATATCCACACGCATCCACACACACTCTCTCTCTGTTATTTTGGAAATTATTATCTAAGAAATGCCTTTGTGAAAATTGGATTATGTTTAAGTACAGTACAGTATCATCTCAAACCATGTAATGACCAATCAACATATATTTACAATCGTTTAATAGTGTTACTTAATCAGGACCAAGTAACAATGACAAGAATAGTATGTTAGTTTCATCCAATATTAAGGTATCAATAGAATAACGTTATATGATATTAAGCACTAATTTTAATATATTAATGGAATACAAAGTCTGAAAAAGTAGCTTTCACATCTTACACTAACAATATTAGTACTTCTTTTAAGGTTTTGTAGGGAATATAGTGCGCGATATACTTTTTACCACCTTGACTTAAGGTATTACAATCGAGACAACCATAAACCTACATATACATAAAAGCACATACATCTATATATCTATAGTGATTGAATCCATAGCGTAGATGTTAAAATAATGGACTGCCTTTAACCAGGACGTGAACAACAGGTAGGACACATATCGAGGCATATTTTCTTATTTGCTGAATACGATAATATTTAGCAATCAATCAGGAAACTATAGATGTATGTAAGCAATATATGTAATTAGAAGCTACAAGGTGTAATAACTAGGAGTTCCCTTTTGCTAAAAATATGAACAAGTATTTTTAAGTGATTGCCACCCTTCAAGTATGTGACCGGGGTATGATTCCCTAAGGGAATGAGAGGACCAGATCATGTTTTCCACAAACACGTGTATATTGGTTGGATTCGTAATATTACCTGGAGATTTGCAGCTCTGTGTCTCTGATTACGTGTAGATAGCAATTTTATAATGTTAAACATTGTCAGTATTGTACTCATAACATAAAGGCGAATACATTTCCTTTTCTTCTAAGCAAATGAGGCGACATCTCAGAAACATAAAATATAAATATTATTTCTAAATTATTATTCCACAAATGTATTTTTACAAAAATATATATTATGAATGGATGCTAGACATATAAGCAAATTTCACATCAACGTGTAAACACCACTTTAATAAGTGTAACAGTTCTACTAAAGTATTTAACTGTTTTTAAAGATCATCCACTATTTGATTAGTGAATGTTTAATACAATACCAAAAAAGAATAATTTCTAATATTGAACAATAACACGCTGAAGTTATTACCCCATAGTGTATAATGCAATCTTTAACTAGCCAAACCTCATACCGATGACTAGAATAGTTAGTGTACTTAGGTCTCTATTGACTAACATCGTATCCCAGTAATCAGTTTCTTGACATTATCCTAACAACATTCATCAATAGTTAAATGGATAAGTATATGGATGTTATGGCGCTAAGTGTATCATTGACGAGGAACAACTTGAAAAGCAACACATTTCATAGTTACTCTATTTTTGGATGCTATTCCAGCTCTAGTTCAGTATCACTAAAATATAAGTAATGTCTAGAGTTGCTTATATGGATAAAACATTATATATGCTACCATCGTTAAATGTGCTACTGTGTGAAAATAATACGAGCTAGTTTATGTACATGAAGGGGGTTAGAAATATATGAAGACAAGCATACACATCTTCATCAAATGCGACACACATCTTAATCGTACGATACCTTCATCATCCTTCAGTATTTTGAAGTCCCCTTAAATATATAGCTCATTCCCTATACACGAATACTTTTCTTAATAAACCACTTCCTTTGAAAACAAAACCCTAGTAAATTGATCTAATCAATTATCCCAGCTGCTCTCGCCATAAACTGGAAATAACTTGAAGAGAATCACACATTGTTAACAACTACACTAATATGGTTATTCGATTTTATATAAAAAAAACTAAGTATATATTTATTCTATAGTTAATCTAGTTAAATTATAGAGCCAGATAGTGCTAGAGGGCTCGTGAGATTTGGCATGAATATATTGCTTTTCTATTCACAGTTGCAAAACGTGTATATACCACCTCATCGAAATAGGGCCCGAGCCACTATTCATTTTAGAGCTCTGAATATGCCATCCGCAATTCTAAAGTTAGCCTCTACAATTGATCAGGAATTTATGCATCTACATCTACTAATACCACAAGATGGATAAATCACCTTATTAACTGATAACAAAAGTCACTTCGATTTTCATATTTCTGGGAGTTTTAATGGCTGCACAATGTTTAGAACTGATATGGCGAGTCAATAAATATATCGTCCAGCCTAACAATGTAGAAAATTAAAATATGATAAATAAAGAATGTGTTTTATGGCAAATGTTGTCCTTTCATTATTAGAAAATTCAGGAACATACAAATCATATTTTCTGCCTTTATCAAGGACCCTTAATAAAAAGGACTTGTTGTTTTGTTGAATCAATGGCCATTCTATTCTGGAATCAATATCTACAAATTGGCTAAACTAGGTATTTTCAGACTGAGTACATCCGAAGAAGCAAATTAATAATTTTGTAATATCACTCCTTTCTAATAAGATATTTATAACTTTGTATAAATATTAAATATCACATAGGGTTTAACATTCAAATATTATAGACTTGTACTTTCTTAAAGGCCTATTTCTTTCTTATTTATGTTTGTTATGATTTAAGATATGACAACCAAAATAAATCCCTTACAATTATTGAGACAACAAAGAACCGAGCAACACGCTTTGTGATTGTACGAACGTCTCTCTTTGAATCGACATTTTAGCTTTACTTTAAATAGCGGTCGTAAATATTATCAACCAAAAGGCAGGTGTCATCATTTGTTGTGTTATTCGTGCGTGCAAAGAGTTAATGAATACGATTGATGCTACGAACTGTCAATTTAGCCTTACCCCAAACAGTGAAATTAATCTGATATTAGAAGAAAGAGGGCACGTTCTTCAAATGGCTTGAGACGAAAACACCCAATTTATTCAACCTGTATAGGATATTATGTGCAGGTAATTCCATATATGAGAGTGCAGTTGACAAAGAAGCAGTTGACAAAGACAGACAATAAATATTAAGCCCATATTAAACCTTAACCTTCTACGTCTCAGCAGTTTACTATTATTTTCTTAATTGTACAGCCATTTGTTTAAACAATTTAAATGGTATTTTCATATATATTTTTCTGTTTGTTAGAACAACCGCATTTGCAGTTCTATAATTCTATAGTTTAAGTTTAAAATCATTAGTATCAATAGTCCAATGTCTATACAGTCTTACTTATCAGAAAACTAAATGTTTACCAAACTTTCTCAAGTATTTGAAGTTTAACAAATTTAGGGGAGTGATTAGCCAGGCTAGGTCATCAATAATATCAGTCCATGAATTCAGTATGGGAAATATATCTTTAATAGGGTCATGTGATACGTTCACAAATAAGTGGACAGTCGTTAAATATAAGCACTAAAGTAATATTTTAACCAAACCTATGCAATATTTGTATTAGTATTTTATAACATATAATGTCTAATTATATTTCATTATATCAGGTGAATAATGATATAAGTAGCGATATACAAGGTAGTATGATATTCCGTGATATGCTATTTTTAAATAACATACCATTTATACCCCACGTATGCTTAAGTAATCATACTTGTGGTTATACTATTTCGAGTATACTAATCACACTGACAAGGATTATTTTAAATCACAGTATGAATGGGCTACAAAAATGGAGTTATATACAGTCTCAATACATGACTCACTTGCTTTGGAAAGGTTGAGTTACCTAGATCAATTGAATATTTCCTTACAAGAATCAAAAATCTGTATCTGAATTTGCCACATAGAAAGTTTATGAACGAAGAGATTTTAAAGTTATATGGTGACAAAATATAAAAATTACTCCATTGATGTTAACTTCAGAACAAAAAAAGTATGGATTGAGTATATAATTAGGTTTATACTATTGAGATAATGATACTTATATGTGGAACACTCTAGTTGGGGAAATGAAAATGGCGAAAGAAAGAGTTCCTTATTTGCCATGTATCTACTTAATAACTTACCTAAAGTAACAGGTTTCAACAGTTATTCGCAACGTGAGAAGTTTCTTTCACATATTATATATTTAGAATATTTGAGAAACAAATACTCTAAGCGTAATACTTACAAGAATACGAAAACAAACTTATTAATTTCAAGTAGATTTCAATTATAGGTGTAAAGGCATGACAACACATGTTAGCATTAATAAGATATGAAGATTATATCTGCTCATTATATGGTACTGTACTCCTATTTTTACCATAATGTTACATGATAATGCAAAGTAAAAATTATATACATTTGATGTTTTATAAAAGTATTAGTATCTTTAATCATTATCAGCATTTCACGAATTGAAAGTTGATTTCATAAATCTACCTTGAAACATATGTATAATGTAGTGTGGTAACATTCTAAATCATGTTTTCGGTACAATCGAGCCGTGATGGCGCAGTTAGTTAGAGCGTAGGACTCGTAGTCTTGGTGTCGGGTGTTCCAGGCTCCGAGAGCTAAAATTCTGTCATGTGGCCACTGGTTCACTCATCCATACAAATTAGAGCCTGACAGGAAGTGATGCCGATGTGTTTGAGTAACGATTGCGCCTTTAATGGCTGCATGCGTTCTATGCTCCATGGGGAGTTGGTATATGTGTTGGGTGGAAACAGATCTGACTTAGGGATAATAATACTATATAGCACCCCAAAACAGGGTTACCTGGTTCTGACACTTAATAAATATGCATTTTTATTATAAGTATAGCCTTGTAGGGCTACACACTCGCTATATTTCCTGGGATATCAATAGGAGCTCTCTGTGTTAAAGACCGTAATTTTACACCGTGTTAGACAAAGTGGTCACAAGGAGCTTATGCAGCAACTTAGGTAATTTTAGATTATGACTGATCTACAATATGAGAAAAGATTAAATAAAACCAACTGACGGAATATATGGTTTGTATGACTGCAACATAGAGTATGGAAATATGATGGGACTTGCTTCTTTTAATTTTGTTATGTTTATTTTTTGGGGCAGTGTTGTTTGATTTCTTGTTGTTTGTTAGGGCTAGATTATATATATATATATATATATATATATATATATATATATATATATATATAATAGTAGATTATATATATATATATATTAATATATATATATATATATATTATATATATATATATGAAGAGAGAAGAGAGATGAGAGAGAGTTAATTAGGGGAGATGCAGATATTGCTTAATTTGCTTGAAATGTATGGCTAATTGTCTATTATCTGAACATTATCCAAAATTAATTTGTTAAATAACAAAGTACTCAACAAAAGGTATTTTAAGTTGATAGTTACATGCCTTACATCTCATAAAGTACATTTTCAGCATATTTATATTCCAATATTCTATCAACATTATCTGGACTACCATATTACGATATTATTCTAGACTATATATGTTTCAATATAGAGGTATTCATATAATTTGACAGTTGAAATTTAGATTAAACATGTAGCAACATTACAAAAGTGATTATGAAAGCTAAGAAAACACTAGAACAATGACAAATATGATTGGATAAAACTATAAATAATCAATACATACACCGGGAGAGTTTAATAGAAAAACAATAATATCAAATGATCTGTATCACATATGAATAATGTCATATTACAAACTATTCTGATTTATATCTGGACCTACGTGTGTCACTGTTTGTTTCTAATACTTGCCGCTGATTATATATATCTTCTCTATTAGTGAATATTTTAATATACTAAAATGTAAAATATGTTTCTAAGAATAGTATCTCAATTACACAATTTTTCGGGCATTCCAGTTTATTAATTAAAACGAAACGCGATATAGAAACTGAACATTAATTAATGATGTATTAAATATAACCAATATCACAAAGTCTCAGAAAACGGACATTATTAATTTATGAAACAAGAGATTGTTACTTTTTAATCCAGCTTCGTTTCACAATCGTTAAAATCTTTAATTTGTTATAGTGCTGTAGGCCATAAACTACTAGTTGTTTGGTCATATTATAATCTGATATAAGATATGTTGGTCAAACATATCGAAACAACACAATATAACTGAAAATAGTAACCTTAAATATATGTTTAGATAAATGCAGCATACAAGAGATTTACAAAAGCTGAGATTTTATCTTTCACGAAAATTTGACTTAAAATGAACATTTAATGACATCTTATCAGGTTCGTCGGAATGAAGTTGATTTAGTATAATGATAATACCTGTCCACAGTGAATAACAATAAACATAAATGCTAATAAAGGTGATATTTACAAAGCGTTTGTATATTTAGTTGTGAATAAATAGTACATAGATAAATGATATATCAATATTTGTATTTTATAATCCGAAACAAATGCATCAATTTGAGGTTTCCCTTTATGTTGTTGTTCTTTTTTCTTACATAATTAATTGTATCGTTCATTATTCTTGTTTCTTATTTAACAGTCAATCCCGAATGGAAAAATATTGTAGTATATATGTTCAGTTATTATCAATGTATCCGATACGTGTCATATTTCAGTGAGAAAAGATGCTATAAAACTACTTACGTCCAAACGAGCCAATAACTTTTAGTCTTGATGATAATGATTGATGTTTAAAGGGAAAGTGTGTGCACATGGTAGGCTAAACGGGCCGAGCGACCTTCAAATGTAATGAAGTGAAGTTAAAGATGAAACAACATTCAGATAGGCCCACGCCGAGATTCGAATACGAGTGGTATTGATCTGTGGTTCAACACTCTACCGCTAGACCACGGAGGCGTCCGAACTATTAGTCTTACTTATGACGTAGGTAATGTGACATATATTCACTGTGTAGCCAATGTGTAGGCTAATCAATCAGTCACCCGCTTATTCAATAACTCACCAACTTACTCACTCACTCGTTTGCTACTTTTCATATTTCGGCTTTGCGAACAAAAGTAAGAGTAACAACATTTTCAGAATGTACGGATATTATAAAGTACACAGATAGTAATGCTTAGACTTGGGATAGACATCGATTTATCATCATCTTTATATAATATGGGATTATCACCGGCAATTATATATGCTTTATGGACTTGTTCTTCTGAATTTCATATAAAGATTGATTTAGCTTTTAGTTTATTTGCATCTAGGTGCATGGTTGATGAACAGAACAATACGTTTTGTCTAGTTAATCTCATGTATTACTGTGATACATTGCTTACTCAGTAGTTATCAATATGTATAAGCCTTAAGGGTCGTTATACCAATATGGCTGCACTTTATCTGTAGAACTTAGCACATAAACAATCACTTACGGTGAAAGTTCTTACATGAAATCTATACTATTTTAGCACAGTGGATATTCTTTGAGATTCTACTTTGTTAACGGTATGTAAACGCCAACTGAAGACATACCTGTTCTCTAATAATTTTGCAATACCGTTTATTTTAAATGACACACTATCTAGTCAGGTCTTTTACAGAGTGTACAACTGTTGTGTGTAATATAATTAAACAAATGTATGTTGTGACTCCTGTAATCTTATACATCAATGGTAATGCAGCAAAATCCATTTGGGATAATCTTGCCTTAAAAAGGCGCTTTAAAAATGTAATAATAATAATAATATTATTATTATTATTATTATCATTATCAAACATGACTACATATTCATGACAAATCTTTGAAAAACATGATAGGTATTCCGATTTAAAGCTTCTTATTACAGGATACCCGGTATTATACATTTCAAATGTTTACGATTATTTCGACATATTTCGTAGTCTGATTGTGTTATGTATTAGATCCGTTGAATATAGAGAGACTACTCGTGATATACTGCTTAGAACAATATACTCAAAATTGGGAAGATTAGGTTTCTGATATTGATTTAACTAGCAATTTTAAATGCATATCATGAAAATATATACATACTTGAGATAAAGAGTTTAAGTATTAGCTTCTTTCAATTACATTTAATGTTGCCTGCAGCATAGTGTTACCTTTAAATAATCTATTGTTTAAAAAATCGAATCTTTAAACAATTCTGACCAATTATCAATCAAGTTTAAACAATCTAATCATTAAACAATAACATTTTAAATGCTTTTATCTTTAAGCATTATTATCTTTAATTAATCTAACAAGTATATGATTTAATCCTTAAACAATTTATACAGTAAACAATTACAAGTTTAAATAATCTAATAATAAATCATTTAATTTATTAACAATTTATATATTTAATTATTTCACAAAGTCCATCACAAATTCTGATAATTAAGAAGTAAGACCGAAAGCTGAAGAAACCAAAACACAGACATTTCTGTAAAAGTATTAGTGTTACTTTATAATTCCCAATATTGCTTAAATTACTTTATTACACTGAACATTTACTTAATAAAGTATATCAAGAGAGAAATGGAAAACTAATTTATCTAAAATTTTAACAATCATATATTCAAGTGTAGACTTAGCTACATTAGTGAGTAATGATTACACGTTTTGTAACTGATCTAAACTGACTCAGAATTAGGACAAGTTCTATTTTAGTTAGTAACCAAATACCAGGTAATTATAGGAAGTTCAGGTAATTTTTAGTCAAGAGATTTTACTATGATATGATAAACTGATTAGTCGTCCATAAAGACGATTTATATTACTTGTCAAGAATATAATATTGTTATATGTATTTTTGAACCCGGATTTGGTGTATCTTATCAGTAATATCGACTTCATCCTTCTAGGCAAGATCTATTTTTTCCCTTCTATTCCCGATGATTGATTCGACATGTAATTCAGTCGCAGTCCACCATCTGGCTAAATATAAGTTGAATAGATGTGGGGACCTGTAATAATAATAATAATAATAGTAATAATAATAATAATAATAATAGCGTTATAACAATATATTAAACAACAAACAGTCTTATGGCTAATATTCGTCGAGCCTGATCTCATCCTAAGGTTGTAAAAACCTTTCATGAGAAGTATCTTATCAAGAAAAGTTTGGCATTTATTAATGATCAACGGTGCCAAGATGTCTGATTTCAGGTCACTGATTGTATGAAAATTAGCATAATATCAGAATAATATATAAACAAATTACGTCAGAATAATAGGATGGTCATACAAAACATATAGTAAACCTACAAACAATGCCAATTGAGTTAGAAGTAATAGTGCATAATGTCGATCTCAAAAGCTCTATATCGTTTGTGTCAGTACTAATACAAAACATAAATCGTGCAGTTAAGGTTTGTTGGTTCCAGTTCCATTGTGTTTGGCCAAGTTTTTATTAACTTGAAATGAATTCCGTATTTATATATGGTTGCTAATATTGGCTATGTCATGGAACGAGTTTATAAATGGATCCAGTGTATATAATCAAAGTTTGTCACGATACATTTCTTCTATTCAGAGACCAAAGTCAAGGTGAGCTGAGTTCCTGCATTCCGCCCATTTAAAAACCAGATGATAAATATTTGTATGCGTATGCATAAATTATTACCAACACAAGCAAGATTTGTCTCTTTATCGCTGATAAAATACCGAAGCTTAGAAGAAATAATTTTAAATTCTCTTAATATTTTAGATGCTATATATTCGTTTGCTATGATTCAAGAGGTATCACCCTATCATGTCTCATCAAGTCCACTTTATCGATTCTTCTGGATCTCCATTGATTATAGATATAATGTCTTATTTGTTTTAATTCTTTATGTTGAGTTAACAGGTTTTATAATTTCTTCGACGCTACTATATAATTCTTGTCTTTAATATCCATGTCCAATATTCCTGATGCAACATTCGTTTGGAGAGTAGGATTAGCTGTCAGGAAAAGATTATTATATCCAGAATACTAATTTATGGCAACTCTCTGTCTCTCTCTCTCTCTCTCTCTCTCTCTCTCTCTCTCTCTCTCTCTCTCTTCTCTCTCTCTCTCTCTCTCTCTCTCTGAAAACCTAATATATATCCATTTATCTTTATCATGCTGTATTGTAAAATAATAAAATGAAGTTGATTGAACTGATGCGAAATTATACATGTCCCAGCAAGGTAATTAACCAATCTGGATTCAGTCCTCTGAAGAATCGTCCAGATTTTGAATTCAAATTTTGAGATTATTTATTCCTGTGCCTTATTACACCAATATATTCCTCATATTTCACCACTCCCACTAATCGTTTGCTGTCGCTATCACCTTATCTAGCAATATCAGAACACTGGTCATTTGTTGAGATGTCTTGAATAGCATTAACGTCCGTTTCATTTTGTGTGTTGTCTATGGCTTCAGTTTTTTGTATCATGTTTTCAGCTGTTTTCTTACCCAGCCTAGTTACCCACCGGGCATCGAAGTTAACACACCTGTAGCAGATCTTACACCACCGTTTTGTATCAGAATACCCTGTGCATAACATGTTTGTACCACGCACCCAAATTGACAATATAATGCTCATGGATTTGTCGCTATTCTCTTGTATTTGTGATTTTAATGTTTGATTTTGCTGATACTGAATATTCGATCAGCTCACAAATATTTAACACAAACATTATTAAACAACATTAGGAGGAATGCTTTCTAGCCTATCCTCTCGTTGAGTCATTTAAACTATATCCCTGATACTATATTTGGGATATGTTTCTATTTCTTTTTCAAAACATATACCTTACCTTATTGTCTTAATGACATTTTATATACCAGCTACACACACACACACATACCCAAACATATGTACATACACACTCAAACACACACATGCACACGCGGGCTCTCACATAAATAATACTGCAACTACCGGTATAAATGTATCAGTCCGCATAGCTAAAGCCAACAATCGCACCCAGCCAAAGTGTCTTATTAATCTCCCCAATTAATATTCTGAGAGCACAACCTTCATGCACCGCAATGTTACATTGATGAGACCGCTAATTTTCAGACAGTCCCAATTAATTGTAGTTATTCCAATTTTATGATATTCATACCTAATGGTGAATACTGGCTTGGGTTTTCATGATATGTATTGAACGTAGCTAGTGAAATCGATATCAGAAACCTAATCTTCCCATTTCGAGTATATTGTTCTAAGCAGTATATCACGAGTAGTCTCTCTATATTCAACGGATCTAATACATAACACAATCAGACTACGAAATATGTCGAAATAATCGTAAACATTTGAAATGTATAATCCCGGGTATCCTGTAATAAGAAGCTTTAAATCGGAATACCTATCATGTTTTACAAAGATTTGTCATGAATATGTAGTCATGTTTGATAATGATAATAATAATAATAATAATATTATTATTATTATTATTATTATTACATTTTTAAAGCGCCTTTTTAAGGCAAGATTATCCCAAATGGATTTTGCGGCATTACCATTGATGTATAAGATTACAGGAGTCACAACATACATTTGTTTAATTATATTACACAAAACAGTTGTACACTCAGTCTGTAAAAGACCTGACTAGATAGTGTGTCATTTAAAATAAACGGTCATGCAAAATTATTAGAGAACAGGTATGTCTTCAGTTGGCGTTTACATACCGTTAACAAAGTAGAATCTCAAAGAATATCCACTGTGCTAAAATAGTATAGATTTCATGTAAGAACGTTCGCCGTAATTGATTGTTTGTGTACTAAGTTCTACAGATAAAGTGCAGCCATATTGGCATAACGACCCTTAAGGCTTATACATATTGATAACTACTGAGTAAGCAATGTATCACAGTAATACATGAGGTTAACTAGACAAAACTTATTGTTCTGTTCATCAACCATGCACCTAGATGCAAATAAACTAAAAGCTAAATCTATCGTTATATGAAATTCAGAAAAACAAGTCCATAAAGCATATAGAATTGCCGGTGATAATCCCATATTATATAAAGATGATGATAAATCGATGTCTATCCCAAGTCTAAGCATTACTATCTGTGTACTTTATAATATCCGTACATTCTGAAAATGTTGTTACTCTTACTTTTGTTCGCAAAGCCGAAATATGAAAAGTAGCAAACGAGTGAGTGAGTAAGTTGGTGAGTTATTGAATAAGCGGGTGACTGATTGATTAGCCTACACATTGGCTACACAGTGAATATATGTCACATTACCTACGTCATAAGTAAGACTAATAGTTCGGACGCCTCCGTGGTCTAGCGGTAGAGTGTTGAACCACAGATCAATACCACTCGTATTCGAATCTCGGCGTGGGCCTATCTGAATGTTGTTTCATCTTTATCTTCACTTCATTACATTTGAAGGTCGCTCGGCCCGTTTAGCCTACCATGTGCACACACTTTGCCTTTAAACATCAATCATTATCATCAAGACTAATAGTTATTGGCTCGTTTGGACGTAAGTAGTTTTATAGCATGTTTTCTCACTGAAATATGACACGTATCGTATACATTGATAATAACTGAACATATATACTACAGTATTTTCCATTCGGGATTGACTGTTAAATAAGAAACAAGAATAATGAACGATACAATTAATTATGTAAGAAAACAGAACAACAACATAAAGGGAAACCTCAAATTGATGCATTTGTTTCGGATTATAAAATACAAATATTGATATATCATTTATCTATGTACTATTTATTCACAACTAAATATACAAACGCTTTGTAAATATCACCTTTATTAGCATTTATGTTTATTGTTATTCACTGTGGACAGGTATTATCATTATACTAAATCAACTTCATTCCGACGAACCTGATAAGATGTCATTAAATGTTCATTTTAAGTCAAATTTTCGTGAAAGATAAAATCTCAGCTTTTGTAAATCTCTTGTATACTGCATTTATCTAAACATATATTTAAGGTTACTATTTTCAGCTATATTGCGTTGTTTCGATATGTTTGACCAACATATCTTATATCAGATTATAATATGACCAAACAACTAATAGTTTATGGCCTACAGCACTATAACAAATTAAAGATTTTAACGATTGTGAAACGAAGCTGGATTAAAAAGTAACAATCTCTTGTTTCATAAATTAATAATGTCCGTTTTCTGAGACTTTGTGATATTGGTTATATTTAATACATCATTAATTAATGTTCAGTTTCTATATCGCGTTTCGTTTTAATTAATAAACTGGAATGCCCGAAATATTGTGCAATTGAGATACTATTCTTAGAAACATATTTTACATTTTAGTATATTAAAATATTCACTATTAGAGAAGATATATATAAGAAATAAACAGTATTAGAAACAAACAGTGACACACGTAGGTCCAGATATATAAATCAGAATAGTTTGTAATATGACATTATTCATATGTGATACAGATCATTTGATATTATTATTTTTCTATTAAACCCTTCCGGTGTATGTATTGATTATTCATAGTGAGACCTTCGTACAATCACAAAGCGTGTTGCTCGGTTCTTTGTTGTCTCGATAATTGTAAGGGATTTATTTTGGTTGTCATATCTTAAATCATAAACTACTTAAATAAGAAAGAAATTATAGTCTATTATACTTGAATGATAAACCCTGTGTGGTATTTAATATTTATAGTTATAAATATAAGGAGTGATATTACAAAATTATTAATTTGATTCTTCGGATGTACCCAGTCTAATAATACCTAGTTTAGACAATTAGTACTTTATGCAAATATTCATTTTCAAGTTTTCCACTTTTATATTTACGAATCTGATGAACTAAATTAAGTAGCTTCATTATATGAACCCATTCCTGGCTATCATTTCTAACATAATGAACTTAATATTCATAGTTTAAGTTACCATTGCTGGAATCTATGAAATCACTTTAGATAATGATGTGATGCTGGCATTTTTCTGGCTTTAATGTGGATCAAGTTACGTGATAAATTCCAGGTGCACAATGGATTTAAATTTGACGTTGATGACCACTGAAGAGCTAAATGTTGACTAATCTGACTAAACAATTGTCTCATCTTCACAAATAAGCTATAATTATGAGGAAGAAACTATATGCTGTTTAGAATAACTGATTTTTTGTCGCTGGTATAATAGGCAGAGTGATTGAAGCCATAATTAAATAATAAAAACAAAGCTACTACTACTACTACTACTACTACTACTACTACTACAACTACAATTACTTATACCACTATTACTACCACTACTACTACTACCTACTCTACTTATACTACAAATATTATTTTCAAATAATAATAATAATAATAATAATAATAATAATAAAATATTTCTTGACATTGTATTGATAGGCTATACTGATTGGAGTTGTATATATAATCGCATTTTTCAACATCTATTTCTCTCAATTTCTCATTCATAATAATATAAAACAGAATACAAGTAAACATACAGACAGCACTGATTAAATCAAATGATTAAAACAATACCCTATTTAACTCTTAGCCATAACATGATTTATTGAAGTATTTATGCACTCATGGTACGTCTGTTCTTGACGAAGTTGGTTCATATTTTTAAAGTAATTATATTAATATGCACACCTACATAGGTTTTTATCTACGTGTCCAGAAGCAGCAATAATTGATTAAGAACATAATACATTAATACAATCCAGCTGTAAACTGGGTTATTGTCAATGGTACTTTGAAACAAGGGACCTAATAATGTATGTAATTAATAATGATATAAATAGTGATAGGATTAAGTAACGATTTAGTCAGATGCCAATTATATATTTGCTTACTTCAACAGATTAATTAATAACAAGTGGGCAATTCAATTGTAATACGGTCATTTATCATAATCAAAGGAAAGTGGATAACACCCCGTCACACACAAACACACACACACACACACACACACACACACACACACACAACACACACACACACACAAACACAACACACACACACACACATACACACACACACACACACTATGACACGTGTGTGTATGTATGCATGTGTGTTGTGAGTCGGACTTGTATTGATACATGGTTCATATAGGTAGGATTTATTCAGTTATTCGAACCCAGAATAAAGCTGAGGTCAGCATCTGAGGTGTCGAAATTTGTATATACAGGTTTATTTTGGACCACAGAAAATTACTGTTGAATGTAAACTGTGGTGTCAAAATAGTGTATGATATGTATGTAGCAAGTCACCATTGAACAACAGGCACGTTTTGTTTGTTGCGAGCTGTGATATCAAATGGTATGTGTTTTACGTGCTTCTGCCTTTTGTACGTAACCTGCATGTAGCCGCTTTTCTGTGGGCGTGACATATTTGTCGCGTACGAAAAGCGAATTAGCTGGTTCCACAGGCTGATGAGTAGACCAGACACATGCTTAGGTATACACACTCATCTATCAATATGTGGAGGTATGGAACATTTTATTTTTAGATTGATGTATGTATAGTTGTATTTAGATTTATGGAGGTAGGTTTCGAAGGATGTTTAGATATGTTGATACTCTGTGCCTGTTGCCTCTTATTATGTACCCTAAAACACACACCACACACACACACACACACACACACAAACACACGCACACACACACACACACACACACACACAAACACACACATATATATACACATATACACACACATACACACGAACGCACGCATACATGAACGCAAGCACGCACATACACGCACATACACATACATACACATAAACACACACTATTATTCTACCGAAGAAACCAATAACAGAGTTATTAATATTTGTTTGAGTGAAGTAGCATGTGATCTAGAATCCTGTCAACAGAGTCATCCTTCTTTCGATTAAACTCGTTACCCTTGGAAGGGATTGTATGCATTTAGCTTATCATCTATCCCAAACTAGCAACATCTACATATCTACAGTTTCAAGTACTTTTGTTAAAGATACAAAACCCATATCAAATTCCGCACTTGTCTCTTTTCAGCAAACGGGATTACTATTTATCTTACTATATTGTCATGTGTACCTATGTTTTGATGAATCTACTGTATCTTTATGTCCGTATCGGCAACCCAATCACTCACACTGAGTAGTTTTGATGAGGAAGATCCATTACCAACAAGCACGTTTTCAATCTGTCAGGACATGTTATAACCTTTGTGGGTCATTTCAGTGCCAGGGGCGATGAGATGAGAATGGATGAGTCTTCTGTACCCATATATCGGCCAAAAATAATAGTTTGCTATATTACACCGAATACTAGATATTTAGTCTTTTGGATAAAGAAATAAGACATAATCTTACATAATTTACATTAATAAATGTGCATCAGGCTAAATCAAATTGTCAGAGAAAAGAATTATTACTTGTCAATATTTCGCCATGAAACAAGTTATATACAAGTTTTGCAGCTGTGAATAAATAAGCAATATAGTTATATTCATGCTAGATCTTACTAGCATGAATATAATTATCTAGCGTTCTAGCGCTTTCTAGCTTTATCAATGAATAAAATAGAATAAATATAAAAATATATTTATGTAGTTGTTAACAATGTGCGATTATCTTCAAACGATTTCCAGTTTATCGCCAGAGCAGCTGGGATAATTGATTAGATCAATTTACTAGGGCTTTGTTTTCAAGGGAAGTGGTTTATTGATGAAATATAACAAATGTGTGTGTGTGTGTGCGCGCGCGTTTGTGCATATGTTTGTTTGCGTGTTTAATTGTGTACACATTTGTGTGCGGGACGTGTGTATGTGTACATGTGTATGCGTGTCTTCATCTATTTCCAACTCCCTTCATGTACATAAACTAGCGCGTATTTTTTCACACAGTAGCACATTTAACAATGGTAATATATAGAATATTTGTATCCATATAAGCAACTCCAGCCATTACTTATATTTTACCAATACTGAACTGAAGCTGGAATATCATTCTAAAATAGAGTAACCTTGAAATATGATGCTTTTCAAGTTGTTCCTCGTCAATGATACACTTAGCGCCATAACATCCATATACTTATCCATTTAACGATTGATGAATGTTGTCAGGATAATGTCAAGAAACTGATTACTGGGATACGATGTTAGTCAATAGAGACTTAAGTACATTAACTATTCTAGTGATCTGTAAGAGGTTTGGCTAGTTAAAGGTAGAATTATATACTATGGGGTAATACCTTCAGCGTGTTACAGTTCAAGATTAGAAATTAGTATTAGAAATCTTGTATTCAACATACACTAATCAAATATTGGATGATTATTAAAAACAGTTAAACAATTTAGTAGCACTGTTACTACTGTTTGTGATGTTAAAGTGGCGTTTACATGTTGATGTGAAATTTCCTTACATGTTTAGAATCCATTCATTAGGTAATTAACTCTAAAATACATTTGTGGAAACACAATTTAGAAATAATATTTATATTTTATGTTTCTGAGATGTCGCCTCATTTGCTTATAAGAAAGGGATATGTATTCGCCTTTATTTTATGAGTACCACACCGACAATGTTTAAAATTATAATACAGCTATCCACACGTATTCATAGACATAGAGCTACAAACCGTCAGGTAAGAATACGAATCCGTCAATATACACGTGTTTGTGGGATGCATGATCTGGTCGTCTCATTCCCTTAGAGAATCATACCTCAGTCACATATCTGAGAGGGTGGCAATCGCTAAAAAACACTCGTTCATATTTTTTGCAAAAGGGAACTGCTGGTTATTACACCTTATATCATCTAATTACATATATTGCTTACATCCATCAATAGTTTTCTGGTTGTTTGTTAAATATTGTCTTATCGAGCAAATAAGAAAACATGCCCCGATATGTGTCCTACCAGTCGTTGACAACTCGGTGAGAGGCAGTCCTATTTTTTTAACGACTACGCTATGGATGCACTCACCATAGATATTTAGATATGTGTAGGTTTGTATTTATATGTAGGTTTGTGTTTGTCTTGATTGTAATACCTTAAGTCAGGGCCATCAAAAGGTATTTCGCGCACTCTATTCCCTACGAAACTTTAAAAGAACTATTGTTAATGTAAGAGATGAAGGCTACCTTTTTCAGACGTTTTATTTCTTTAATATATTAAAGTTAATATTTACTATTATATCATGTTATTACGTTGATACTTTAATATTGGTTAAAGCTAATGTAATATTCCCGTCAGTGTTATTTGGACCTGACTAAGTAACACTATGAAACGAATGTAAATATATGTCGATTGGTTATTATAATATTTTGTCTTTCTCACAGGTTTGAGATAATACTATACTATACGGTACTGCAGTAAAAATAATCCTATTTGTATTAAGGATTTTCTTAGATAATACATTTCCAAAAGAACACACACACACACACACAGAGAGAGAGAGAGAGAGACAGACAGACAAACAGACAACATATAGACAGAGTGTGTGTATGTGTGTGTGTGTCTGTATGCGTATTCTATGGTATTTATTACAACATCCATATATACATTAATAGATGCACCTGAAAAATTTAAACAGATACACAGACTAGGCCTATAACTTGTATACTTGAATTTGGAGGCCGTGGAGACGATTAATTTCAACTCTGACATAGATTAGTTAATGCTGTAATCACTCAACACCATGTCAACAATATGACAGCACCGTGAATAACACAGAAAACATTAACTAATAATTTTGTCGTGTTACTGACACAGTCACAGTTTGACAGCACCTCAGAGACTTTGATAAGGTTAGTTTCAGGTGTGAAAGATTCCACAGATAACAAGTGTTAATATCTTAATGTCGTAAAATGCTTGTCACGCTTAAAAGACGGGGGATTATGGCATATGAATACGAACTGAGAGACCGTTGTTGTGCTGTCGGATGACATTTGTCATCCAGTGGATGGCGTTGCTAACTAATCGCATTGTTATATCTGAAACAATTAACGGTTGTTTGTAACATGTCAGTTTGTCTTCATATGTCAGTATTGAAACATCGTCTTAATGATTTATTTTATATTGGAGGTCTAATTTGGGATTTGAACAATGTCATCTATTGCTTATGTTGGGCTAACAGCTGTTTTAAAGAATTGAAATCTAAAAATAAAAAAGACAGGTTACAATTGATATTTTCATCATAGTTCATGTACTTCCAACATTAACTTTGTTGGCAGTTACAAAGATGTATAGCACACTTGACAATTGATAATAGACAACCATAGATCAATGGATAGGGAAGGATACTTCAGAAATGTTGTCGGTCCTCCCTCAACGGCAGCTAGGCCACGTGATACAAGAGGAATTTGTTTTTGTTATCAGGATAGATGATAACGGTTATATGGATACCAGGACAAAACCTGAATACAACTGATTATACCTGATATGTTATAGTTCCCTAGCTACCATTGAGTCAGAGGATACAACTACTCCCTCTGGGGGCTGTCAAGAACATCGAAGGTTTCTACCTCGACATTATTTATATATTAATGTTTTATCACCATATCATTTCGTAATCATAACTCAGTGCTCGTTTCACGATTGCCCACTCTCCCAGTTGGGAGTTAATCATGTTAACGATGTTTCGATTCCATTAGAACTGTCAAACCGCGAACCCGAACAACATTTTCTAATTGATAAGAGTTTCGATGGGCTGGTAACTAGATTAGAGGCACAGAAGGATTAATCTTGTTTTTAAAACGTTGTATATGTACACTGGAGCCATGCATGGGTTGGGTTAAACTGTTCGGATTAAGACAGCCCAGACCCGTGGGTCGGGTTGGGCGGGTTGAACTTGTTCTTCGGATCACGGGTTGGGTGTGGGTATAAAGCTTCTGGGTTGGGTTGTTGACTTGTGGGTTGGGTTGGGTAGGGATTGTTGTCTTATGGGTTGGGTTGTGTATGGGTTGCTCGAAAAAATATGCGTTTTATTTAATTTAAATCCAAAATATATGCTCAGCATTATTCAGCCACGCCAATGCTTATGCAATACGAATACCATACATTCTAATATAAATACATTTATTGTATGCTAATTGATTTGAGGTACTCTTATGTGTTGAATAGAGGTGACTTTATTTCAACTATTGCTACTGATAACCACTTTGAAATCGTCCATTGTAAATCCCTCCTATTCATGAATAGTGCTATTCATCATACTAAATAGTCACTATATAGTATACTTCGGGATTTATTATAAATATGTGAATAAGTTACCATGGAAAGGTTGATATCCTAAAGTAATAAGATAACCCTATAATAAAGTATCTTACTAACAGGAATTTTGTATGTTTCGTGTTCGGATTCCATTGCTGTGGGTTATAGTCTTGTGATTTGGGTTGCGTACGGGTTACAGTATTGTGGGTTGGGGTTGGGCACGGGTTCAATATCATTTTAAGCATGGGTTTGGGTTGGGTTCGGGTTGATATTTGTGGGGTTTGGGTTGGGTGTCGGTTGATTAGTTGCTGGTTGGGTCGTGTTTGGGTTCATTTTTCCAACCCGTGCAGGGCTCTAATACACACATACAAACACACACACACATACACACACATACACACACATATATACACACACACACATATACACACACACACCGCGCGCACAACACACACACACATATATATATATATATATATATATATATATATATATATATATATATATATATATATATAATATATATTTTTTTTTTTAATATACTAGTGAATACAGTTGGTTTAATGTAAAGAGATATGTACGGATAATCATTTTATTGTTCGCACAAAGGGTTAAGAGCATGGCTATTATCTATTTGAGGAAGAAAATAAAATAACACAACAAGCCCCTGAATATAATCTTGAAATAGTGTTATCTTTTAATAATCATACATTTAAACTACTTTTAGCAATCTAGTGTTTAGACAATATTAAATTCAAACAATCTAAATATTTTGAAGACTTTAATATTTAAACAATGTTATATTTAAGTAATCTAATCATTAAATGATGTACCAATTAAACAATCTAAACCATTAACCATCAACAGGTTTTATATAAACTGGTTTAATTAAGTTAAGTTCTTAATAAATTAAATATTTAATACTTCATGAATTCCATGGCAATGTTTGATATCGAAAAAAGTAAAAACGAAAACTTAAGAAATCAACACACAAATATTTTCTTTATAAATGCCAATATTAGTTAAATTAAATTTATACATTGTACATTTACTTGTAATTTTGTATCAATAAAGTCACGAAAAATTAGATTAATCCCAATCATTTTATTTATTTAATTTGTTTTTATATTTTGAATTAAAAAATAACACCTTTTATAATTGACACTGTTTTTGTATATATGCGATAGTGCGAATGTTTGTGTGAGTTTGTTTATTTACTTAAATGAGTGCATTTAATGTCTCTCTGTGTGTGTGTGAGAGAGAGTTTGTGTGTTTGTGTGCGTATGTGTGTGTGTGTGTGTATTTATTTGGCTGTGCGTGCGTGCGCGTCTGATGTTAAAGGATCCAAACAGTTTTGTAATATCATTTCGTCTTTACAACTCAAATAACAGATATTCAAATTATTATAATTGCTTAAAGATGACTTATTTCAATGGCAATTTTCTATTATAAATAGATCATTCTGACAACATATATTTGTAAAGTAGAAGTACCTAAAACAGATAGTGACGATCACGAACTAAACTGACCTGGACATTGTCCATGGTAGTTAGGTAACATTCTTTGTAGTTATCAAATACTAGGTAAGATGAAGTCAATAGTCACTAATATGATAAGGTAGACAGATAGTCATCCATAAAGCTGGCTGATATTAGATAGTAAAAATGTAATAATGTTATACGGGTCTGTGATCCCGGATTAGATATGTCTTATCTGTAATATCTGCTTCATTATTTTCAACATGGATTGTTTCATCCTTCTATTTTCGGAGATCGACGTGATCAGTTGATTAATCGAAGTTCATCATTTAACTAAGGATAGGTAAATTGGATGTTCTGACCTGTAATATAACAGTTATAAGAGCAATAATAATAATAATAATATTAATATTAATGATGGTGATGATGATGTACTGTGTACTGTGTATAGCGAGCTGACAGTATATGAAGAAGAGAATGAACGGGTTAGGAGAATGCTCACGCTTCTCTATCATCCCCCTCCCCCTCTCTCTCTCTCTCTCTCTCTCTCTCTCTCTCTATATATATATATATATATATATATATATATATATATATATATATATATATAGGACATATTAAGCCGTTAAGCACATAGTGTGTGTCATCTGTAATGATGACTTTCTGCTAGATCTTTGGTTTATGATTGGGAATAACATCTGTTTTTTATAAATTACTGCCCACTGAATCAACAAGAAACATTACAGCAGGTCCATTATATGAACATATATTTGTAAATCTCTTTGGCCAGGCCAACTAAGTGATGTGTACATTATCGTGTAAATTCAGTTTATTATAATGTGACTAATATAACCTATAATAAGGATGCATCTTGCTGTATGAAGAACATGAATGATGCATTATTTTGTCAAGCATTTACTAATGGAAAGTTGATGTAAAACCCATATGTTTGATTTCTTCAATAGAACTTGCATATGTTATATATGTTATATTAAGTCACATATATGATTATGGCTTAAATAAATCGATCCATACCAAATTGCTGTCTTATGTACAGCTTAGATTATCAATTAATTAATGCTGAATTGATATTCACACATCACAGAATATTTGTGAAATTTTGTTTATTTAATTTTCCAAAATGTCAGATTTCATTTAACATTTCGGATGGCAATAAAATAATACTAGATTAATATGTAAGTAATTAAGTGTAAATAACATCCGGGTGTTTTCCTATTCCAAGAGAGAATAAATATCAGTTAGTCAATCCTTTTTGGTTCCAGATCTCTTGTGTATCTACATTTTTATTTTAGTATGCGCTTTATTTATGACCAAAAACTATTACAACGGTTAGTATAAATAATATTAAACTTCATAAATATATTAGATGCTAAATAATCGCTTGGCGAAGTATTATGTCTGAAAACTTCCACTTTCTAGGTTTTTTTCTACGTCTCCATTAATTCCAGAAGTGCTGCTTTATGGGTTTAATAATTCAAACTGAGTTAAGGTTTTAAAACAATCTTTATATATTGCCAAAGTTAGGTTGAGCCAATACTGAAATTTAGTTGATTTAAAACACAGTTGAGAGTTTGTTTTGTGCTAATAGATATGTTGTTTTGCCTAATTTAATAATAATAATAATAATAATAATAATAATAATAATAATAATGCATATTTTATAAAGCGCCCTTATTAGCATGAGCCATTCAAAGGCGCTGTACAAATACTATTTAAAATAATAGTACCCCAAAAATATGTCTGTAAAAACCTTGTAATGATTTAAAAGATACTAATTATTTATCTGTGAAAGCGACCGTAAATGGGTGTGTTCTAATGGTTACCGGCAACTTATTCCACAAAGTGGGAGCTGCAACACTAAACGCACAATCACCAAATGACTTGAGCCGAGACACTGGCACCGGCAATAGTATATGCTTGGATGACCTGAGATTTCGGGATGACTTTCTAATGGAAACCGGTATTCTGGCGCCATATCATTAATAGATTTATAGGTTATTAACATAATCTTGAAATGGATACGCTGTCTAACAGGTAGCCAATGTAGTTTTTGAAGAATTGGGTGATACGATCATATTTTCTAGTATTTGTTACAATGCGAGCTGCACTATTCTGAATTCGCTGAAGGCGATTAATGTTATAATCAGATATGCCGTATAACAGGGAGTTACAATAGTCTATACGAGATGTAACAAAGGCATGGACTACAGTTACAAGTGCTTCTTGTGTCAAGAATGCTTTTAAACAGTGGATGTTCTTAAGATGGTAGTAGGCAGCTCGGCATACTGATGTGACATATTCTTGCATGTTAATACATATGTCAAAAATAACCCCTAGATTGTTTACTGACCCATTAGAGGTAATCGAAGATGAATCAATCTGTAATGGTGGTGTCTTTAGGGATTTAATACAATGTAGTGATGTCAAATAGAAAATATTTGGTTTATTGCCATTTAGTTTTAGAAGATTTTTAGTCATCCAGAGCCGAATAACCGCAATACAATGTTCTAAATTCACATTGGTTTATATATTCTAGGGTTTTTATTATGGTAATTACAATGCAAGCAGTGACCGGGAATCAGAAATATTGACAATGGTGATAATCAATTACTGCCAAACGTTGCTTTAATAGACATAACAAAAATTCATTATATAAGATAATATTTAACCGATATATAATGGAGACGTATGTCCTATTTGTTAAGTAGTTGTGATAGAGCTGTGCCGGGTATTATTTGTTACTGCAGACACAGAAAGATAAATGGTTAAGTTTCATTGTTGATTATTTTTTGAAACCGTGCTACATCATCCTCATATACTGCCAATGCTCTATGCACATGAATTCAAGGACACACCCGGGCGCCTCCGTGGTATAGGGGTAGCGTGTTGGACCACAGATAACTACCACCCATGTTAGAATCTCGGCGTGCGCATATCTGAAGGTTGTTTCGTCTTTGACTTAGTCTCATTACCTTTGGAGGTCGCTCGGCCCATTTAGCCTACCGTTTGCACAAAAGTGATCGTAAAACAACAACCAATCATCAATCAAGGCCACACCCGAAACAAAGGACATGATCGATATATTAAAAATAATATAATAATATTAACTGTATTATGAATTGTTCTAAAGCGTTTTATACTGAAAACAGATTTAGAACATGTTCAGGGAATGAAGTGTGATATAAATGAGCTAATAATGATTATAATTAATATTATCATTATTGTAACTGTTAGTAAAGGTTATAACATCCGTTTGACTTATATTTATCCAGATGATGGAGCGCGTGTATATTACATTTCGAGTCCATTCCTACCAATAGAAGGATGAAAAAATCATGTTTAGAGAGGTTGAAGCAGATGTTACTGATAAGATGTATAAATCAGGGGTCTCAGGCAGGTTTAAGATAATTTTGTTCCTGATATGGAGTTTATGGATGACATCTCCGTTTATCCGATCATATTAATAATGGCTGGTTTCACATTACCTTAACTACGTCATTAACCTGGTATTTCGCTACTTTAACACATATCGTCAAACTACAATAGTGTTACAGAGTTACGTTATCTGCATTGTATTGTTCTATATTACTTGTAATTAATATTGTTTTTAGTTAATTTTCTGAGCTCTGGTAATCAGCAGTTATGGCCAGCCTGTAGACCGCTGTCATATGCCGCCCTATATAACTTCTTCTGATCAGTGATTCATGAAGTCCTGCCTGTGTGCGGTGATGTTCTTGTGTGTGGAGTCGTGACTAGGTTAATGTACAACCTGGTGTGGAGCTTGGTGGCATGTTAGCGGACGGACACATGAAGTGCATATTGGGTTATTGCTGCTTACCACGGATGAGGTTTGTTTTAGGTAAGTTGAAAACATACATTTATTATCATTTATATCCGGTATATGTACTGTTTTCATGTTCATTCTCATACATAACTGTCAATCACTCGTGATCGATAGCAAACGTACATTGTCTTAAACTCAGTGTAGTTAACAGATAAAAAGTGTTATCTTTGCTATGTAATGTAGGTAATTATATATTGGATTTTCTATCTGAGATTAGAATGTTGTGCTATGATTAGAATTGATATAATTAAAATGATGGATTAACCCGATTTTTGAAATGGCATGACAGGAAAATTAATTGGTGAACAGGCTCACATAAACAAAAATCACACAGACGCGCGCACGCGCACGCACACACGCGCGAAAACACATATACACACACACACAGATTATATATAATCTGATATTCTTTGATTTGTTTCATTTATAAATTGTGATACTTCCCTGAAAGTCTAATTACCGAGATAATGCATAATACATATATCAGTTATTAGGTTGATGATTAAATATCTGATATATCTTCTTCGAGTTACGTTCCACAGCAACCTACAAAAAAGAACACTTTTGATATCTGATATAAAAGGCCCTGTATTTGGACGATGAGTCATACTGATTGAGAATTTTTTATATCATGCGGATACACGTTATTTTGAGATCAACTAACTACATTCTCTCATACAACCATCTGTCGTTTATATTTATGTCAAAATTGTAAAGGAGACACTTGTGGACAAATGGTGCAGCTATCATCTAATGATATATGACTGGATGATAATGACATTTCTAGACAGCTACCAGCATTCTCTAGATAAATATTGACACGGAAATGTCGGTGAAACAATTTGATTTACGACAAGACTAAGTTAATGCCGTCAAAAGATTAATGTCTTCCATCTTCTTGGGATTGTGTTGTCTCAAAAAAGCCGCTTTGATTTATGTGATGAGAGATTATCTAGTATTTCTAAGATACTTATACTTATTTAACATTAGTATTATTTGCATTAACTCTCAGCTCTCTTCGTACTAGTTTATCTTCAGCATAATCATATATCGCAGTGGAGTTGGTAATGCGCTATGCTGAAGTGACCCAATTCATGTTTCGATTCGCAATCTTAGTTATCACTGTGTCTATATGGCCGAAATGGTTGGGCGTCGGCTACCCACTTCAAGAACTGTAGATTTATTCCCGGTTTGAGTATGACAGCTATCGTTCATTGCTCCCGATAGGATTTGCAGATTTTGTGGCATATTTAGTCTACTGTATACATTAAAGTCCCATAAAACAATACTATTTCCTATCTCCTAAACAGTCGTCCATCAGCTAGAGGTCACAGTGGATACCAGCGTCAATGATAGACGAATCACTTACTCACCTTCACCCAAATCTCTCTGGATGTCATATTCAAACAATTGGTCATCTATTTCGTGAATTGGTGATATTTTCATAACAGTTTGTGTAATTATTAAATAAAGCAATTCAATTGTCATTATTATATATATATATATATATATATATATATATATATATATATATATATATATATATATATATATATATATAGGTGTGTGTGTGTGTGTGTGTGTGTTGTGTTTGGTAATATATAAGATATAGATTCTTAGAACATAGTGTATAGGCGTTCCGCTGGCATAGTGGTTGGAGCAATACGTTGCAAACCCCCAGATTGTGGGTTCTAATCTGGGTTATATTTATTCAGACATGTTTCAAAACTTTTAATTATACACCAGAATATTCACTCATGATCGGTGGTTACCTACAGAGACAGGGTGATGGTAAATCCATAACCAAGAAATAGCATATAACAAAGTACAAATATTGATGACGTCTGTAGTCAACTCTGTCGTCGGAACCTGCCGATTAAAAACGTACAGAACCGAATAGTTATGTGGTTGTCTGTTTATCAAAATTATGGTACTTTGAAATTTTAATAAATTATATTTCCAACCAAATACAAATATATCACATCATAAAAATTCTGCAGTCCATGTACAGACTATTGTAATTAGCATTGGTTCCCGTAACATTCCTATATCTTAACCTTGAAATCATACTTTCAATTTTCAGCTCTATCTATGAATAGAATTCCTTCATTCTACATATCCTGGCGATTGATCAGACCATTATGGAGTCATAGCCCCGACTCTTATTTGCTCTTCAAATACCTATCAAAACGGATTTTTATTTTATTTCTGACAAAAGGACTAAAGCTAGCCTTGATTGTGACAGCACAGGCTTGACACAGCTGGACACGAGGAATGTGATTCTATTAACACATACTAGTAAAATGAATGATATACAATCATTATATATATATATATATATATATATATATATACTGATATGGCCCGATCAAAGAATGAACTTGTCTCATTTGTTTTAATTAATAAAGTCTGACAATGGGGTACCAGAATAAATACGTGATAGACATGAAGAAGTGTCTAGTAAATTGCTTATTTCTATCGCTTTTATTTACATCTGGCCTGCTATAAAGAAATGAAGCAATAAACACTTTTGGTTTCTCTATACACTGACCTATGTCAGAGATATAATATCGGTTACCAACCTAAGAAATCTCATATTTACAGATTAAATTAGTTATATCTGATTATATGGTATTTGTGATACTTCACCACTGCCACAAAAGTATAGGATGAAATAATACAATTCTGGTACGTGGGGCGCAAATTCACGATGGAAACCGTCATGTCGGGGTATCCTATATGATTGGGATATTTGTGGTATTGAGAACAGTTTCTGGACAATCAATATACAAGCACAGTATTATAACATTTGGCTGTTGGATAAGTATGATCTAAACGATTTCGGAATGTCAACTTTGCACGAAATCTAACTTACAATCTTTCAGCTGGATTATTTTGAAGTTATATTTACACTCTTCACGTAATAAACTTGAAGAGTATCTTGGCACTTACAGGCATCAACATTCAGGTCATATATAGTAGTAACCAGGTGAGTATCGCAAAATCCAATTTAGTCAATCCCCGAACAAAACTTTATTTTTGTTTCCTATACAAATAGAAAGATAGAGCTTGCTTTACCGGCATCTTTCTGCACGTTTTGTAAGCCTATTTCACCTTAAATGAATCAATACAAGTATTTAAAATAAATTGTCATCCAACGCTGAATAAAATCAAAGAATCAGAAACATGCCATGATACACTCAGAGATAAGATAACAGGCAGAAGAAGTCACTGATAATTATCCCGGAAATTAATCGATTCTATAATTGACGTATCTGTACCGAACCAGAATCACAGACCTCGAAAATATAGATCTACCTTAAAACTAGCACGTGCGGGAAAGCGATATATGGACTGGTAAATTGACAAATTATCTGTAACTGGGTTTGGTATGTACACTGTTCTATATGTTTTGTAAATAATACATGATATATTATCTGTCAAGGGTTGCATTTCAGTCCATGTGTATAGAGATCTAATGAAGTTTACAGTCAGAGATCAGCACATAGTAATGACTGTCAAATAGTATTTCTTAATTTATGATTAACTAAGATATTCAGATGTACACTGAAATGATATCTTCGACAAACAGTATTTATTACCCAAACAACTTTCCTCAACTTAGTTCTTTAAAGTTATGCGAGCCTCAACAGACAACGCTTCAAATATATAATGCAATAAATAAATATAAATCATTAATGCCATCTTTTAATACTGACTCATGACCACAAACAGAGATGAAATTCAACTGGTAACCAAATGAAATGTAGCAATGCAACTGGATAGCTGGTTCATTCACATGAAGACGAATGCGATCTGTAAGCCTATAGAGTAGTCTTTTTGTTCGTGTTTATATGCCGTAATCGCCGCCTTTTAAGAAGGACTATCATTTTACGACATATGGAGTTTGCAACTTGTAAGTTAGGGAGTCTTTAACACCTAGAGTAAGGACAACAAATGTCTCTAAGGAGCTATCAATTGAAGACCGACCGTGCCAGTGACGTGATAATATGATTAGGTAATGTCTTTTGTGGGATTCACGGGGCTTAATGTCATGTCCTGTTTCTTATAATAGATGGTAGAAGGGCTCTGGTCTTTAGTAAGCCCACCAGCCAAATCGTAAGTATCTTGTAGTGGGATTGCTACATCAGAATTTAAACAAATTGTTTCTACTGCTACCCAGTATAACAATTTTACACCTTGTCTTAAGTATTTTTCGTAGCTGTTTTATTCTTCGTGCGCACTATTAATTTATATATGGAGCTACAAATCAATAATTAACACATACGCGCACACATATATACACATACATACATACTTATAAGAGCGTTCGCAAACACACAAACTCACACGAGCGCGTAAACAGTATTTGTAATTAGACGCTACAAGTTATAATAACAATCAATTCCCTTCAGCTAGGTATGTAGGTGAACGAGTGCTTTGTTTAGAGGTGGCTACCCTAAAGATAACTGATTGGTGACTCCTCGGGGGAATGAGTTGATCAACAGAATGATTGAACCACAAACACGAGTTGCTTACTGCAAATTATGGTGTCAAATGGTATATTTTTGTTTTGTTTTGTTTTGTACGTAAAGAAAATAATCGATACATTATTCAATTTAAGCATATAACACAAACACCACATATCTATATATATACGTATATATATATATATATATATATATATATATATATATATATATATATATATATATATATATATATATATTATTTCTTTTTTCTTTATAACTCAACGGGAGTTTTAAAGTGTTAATGGATGTAATAACAGTGTATGGGTATTTGTGTGTGATGAACCTCCTCTTGTCAGTGACGTGGTCTATGTCGATTCAGAAACATCCAGGGTGTTATTACCATAATATCTGTACGTCCGTCTTGTTACACACATCAAACCTATCCCTGCCCAGACTAACACATCACCTTATAAACAACCAAACAGATACACACTATTCAACATTTCTATTGTTTTCATTAAGAAAACAGCTGTGTCGTACCAATCCTAGGAATACCGTTATTATTATTCCTACTGGGAGTTTATGCTCCATTAGATATAAAGAAGAATTGTCTACCCGAAATGTTTCTTGATAAACCACTTTGCTTGGAAAACAATAATAGAAGTCTCATTAATTTTCCCAGTTGATCTCAATAACCATACTGACATAATGTGTCCTAAGGGCTACCTTAGTTTAAATTCGAGTATTAACTTAGTATATACTTAATCGAGTCAAATGATTTAGGAATTGAGATCTGGTACATATATAATTTGTTTGTGTATACAGTCTAGCCCCGGCATTTGATAAGGACCCGATTTTCTACCACGATAATGCCCCCATTTATCTGATCATCCCGTTATTCAGCCACCGCCAATGCTTATGCAATGCGAGTACCATACATTGCCACATAAATACCCCCCGCTATTAATGTCACACACTGACAGTGAAATGTTTCTGGTAATCTGTCAATTTATTTACAAGCTGTCGGGATCATTAGGTGGCGACCAAGACGGTGTTGATCGTGCGATCGGCGACAGATTAAATAAATTGATCGTTGGAGTAAATAAAGAATTAAAAACTGCGTACAATTGACCATCCCCAAGGCTGTCAGCCGAAATGCCTCCTTCACTCTAATGCCATCCCACAAAAATGCTAACCATCAGCCATGTCCCAAAGTTGGCAAAACGTTGAGGTTAGAGTGTATCTGTCTTTGTGTTCACTGCTGCAGAAAGAGTTGCAAATCATATCAACGAATAAGAGCACGAGTCGTTGTTCATATCAAGCCTCTTCTATTGCAGTACTTACTTTGCACAAGTCTTCGATAACAGATCAGGGATTTGTCTGGGACTCTTCGCAAAACTATCCAAGCAAACAAAACAATATAATCAACATTAATTTACATTGATCAAATTTCCATAAAGGTAAATACTGTTAATCAAGTAATTCTGATAATAATTCCTATAGGAAATTAGACGACAATTAACGAATTGATGAATATATTAATAAGGCAATAGATACTGAGACAAATACCGAAATTCCATTAATTTAGTTAGCATTATATTCTTCTAGTTTGTGATATCCTGATCGTGCCATTAAGCTACCATTTAGTGATCACCATATCGACCAAACAACAAAATATCTGAGCCATATGTCTCCCGGTATGTTGTCATTAATGACTCCCCAGCATATCCTTTGCTTACCTCGATAAACGTCTGATAAATTAATGCCTTCTGTTTTATTTTTATACAAAATGTGCATAGGTGAATTATTTAATATTGCACTAATTCACCTACGTTACAACCTCAAGCATAGATTTACAGTCATTAGAATCCACCTTTATCTGGTAGGTGTAGCTGGATATTTCATCATATGTCTTAAAACCTTCTTAGAAAATATTTGCTTTTATTTAACGTTAAGTTAAGGGATGCATTCCTGTAGCACCAACAGGTTTTTATTGACCTGTTCCAAAACATGAGTCATATTTTGTCATTAAAGAAACACATTCACGTTTATGTTCAGACTATGATGATTCGTCGTGCATACCCAATTATTTGTTATTACACAATATTATTACACTTTATTGACAAATTTTGTTGTTTTCTGTTGAATGCATGTTGGTTGTTAAAAATACTCATTTTCGGAATGTATTACACTGCAACTGTACAATTGGACATAATGTGCTCACACGTAATATAATCATGATTGATAATTAATACTAATATTGCATTTATCGACGTATTTTGGTAGGAAGTATGTATATGAATTATATTAGATATTGCTATTAAATCAGCAGAATATATTACATCGTAAAATTGTACAATATTCAAGCCAGGCCTGATTTAAATATTGGGCTAAAATCGGTCTTAAATAGTATTTTGCTATAAAAAAAATGAATTAGATTGAAAATTTGCACTGCCACCTACACGCAAAACTAATTAATGGCTATTATTCCTAGTTGGGCTTGAGCGATCTAATTTTTGCTTCCTTGTTTGTTTTTCGTTTTTACAGAAATACGTATCACCAACTGCTATACATGGAAGCCATTTAAAACACTATATGCTGTAAACCTACGAATAGCATCTGAAAGATTAGTAATTTGCATTAATATAAAACCTTTTAAAATGTTTAATAATGATGAGATTAGAACTGGACTGCATTAATATGACGATATGACAAGCAAAGTGGAAGTGGCAATGCAATAATCATCCGATTAGAGTGGCCTAGGAGCTGAACTTCTTGTTTAGTTATACTAAACTTAGTTCTTACATGGGTGAATAAGTGATTGAAATGAATTTAGGGCTATGAACACCTACTGTTTTACGAAAACAACAACAACAACATCAACAGTAACAACAACAACTACAACAACAACAACTACTACTACTACCACTTCTACCACTAATACCAGTACTATGACTACTACTACTACTACTACTATCACTATTACTATTACTATTACTACCACTACTAGAACAACTACTGCTACTAATATCACTACTACCACTACTACCACTACCACCACTACTACTAAGACTACTACTACTACAACTACTAATGGCACTCTCCATATGGCTAAACGATAGTTGCTAAATAAAGGCACACTAATTATCTGATTTCTCTATTTTATGGCTCCACAATTGTTAGAACTGTAGGGCGAACCAATAACATATTTGCATATTTATGAAAAATGGTGGATACATACTAAACAGCCCGAAGAGAAAGCTTAATTTGCCAAAGTTTAAATTAACAGTCACCAAAATGAAGTTTGAATAAAATGCCATACTGTAGGCCTTATTACAAATTCAGGAATATACCTATCATACTTATCTGATATTATAAAACCCCCATTTGAAAGGGCGCCCATATTTTGCCGAATCAATCAACATATTTCCCTGGAAACAACATAGGAAAAGCTAACTTATCTCTTCCCAAAAAATGTAAACTAGCCGGAAACGGTAATATTCAGTCGACATAACATTGCCGTCGGTTCTAAAACGCCCAGAGTCTCATATAAACCCCTCTTTTTGACATGGACTCCAAATAACATGTATACATCATTGAACACAGACAACTCATTAAGCAATGCCTCCAGCCATGCTTTGACCTTCCAAATTCGTGACATCAGGTCTCCACGGGTACACAGGTTATTAGACGGGTCATCACTTAATTAACCTCTCTGTGCTCAATCTTTTCTATGTAAAACAGGTTTCCTCCGTTGGTCTTCTCTAGTATTAATGTATCCTTGTCACCAAACATCACGCGTTCCAAGACACGCAATGTCCTGATATATGTAGGCAGATAATGCAATTACCAGGTAACCATTCACTTGTCAGTACTCTCAGGACACTGGCATCTTTAATGATTGGTGTTAAGTACATGTGTACATCCTTCGATCCATAAACTTATTCAATAAGGGGTCAGTACATCCAGGCAATAACTTGTGTTTTCTTCAGAGAGAGAGAGAGAGAAAGGTATAATATAATACGAATAACATAACATAGTACCTATTACAGTTCAAGTGCGTGTGCTTGGGCGTGTGTATGTATGTATGTGTGTGTGCGTGTGTACGTTTGTGCGTGTGTGTGTGGAAGCTTTTGTGGTGTAAATAATATTCTTCGATGAAATCATTGTTTAGGAATTGTCCCTTGAACTATTCCCTAGTTATCAAGTTAAACATTGGCCTTATTGCATAATAGTTCTGATATTTCTTAGACTAATGCTGAAATTGATAATTAGGTGACCGAAGATAGTTGACTTCCTGAAAATGAATTAGGTAAATATAGTTTTAAGATATGATAAGGAAGAATATAAATAACTAGTTTAAAGCTACATTAAAATCATGCTCCCCCCTCTCTCTCTCTCTCTATATATATATATATATATATATATATATATATGAGAGCGGGGGAGAGAGATGATAAATTAGGCGTGGATGAACGTTCACGAAGTGATGAACGGAAACATATGATGATTAGCTGTTATGTATGAGTAAGCCATGGCATTTACTGAGAGCTGAGCTAGTCTATATTTCGTTATAGTCCAATAACAATTCATTGTGCACTAATGCTGTATTTTGAGTTAAGCCCCTTCGCTGCTCTATGCGTAAGTAGTATACACAACAAAACCTTGTTACGTGTTCAACGAGCTGTAATTCTGTTTGACACTCCGAAAGTCTATAAATAGTATCTCGATCGGATCTCGATCGTAGGACGCCCTTTCGTTCTAAGGCGCCCTTCAGTTGAAGTGCGATTTCTCGGTCGCTAGGTATCTACCATGACAGAATAATATCTGCCATTAACGCCAACATAATATTTTGTAGGTATTTTTCGAATACTTTTCACCATTTTAAGACTTAGTTCACTCAGTTATTGAGGCAAATGGCTTGATAAATCACTACGATGTCAATATCCGTGAAATACGTTGTTGGGCTATCATGCCTGGGCTCAGCTGACGAGTTTCAATAATCGTTCCAGATTTGTATTTCTGAGAGCTACCGACTCTGATATTACTACAATCGTTGCAAATGTTTCTGATTTGCGAGGACACATTGGAAGCCAAACTATGCTCTTGTTATGTCATCCCGGACACATGCCAGGGGTGGTGTTTCTTTCATCTCCCCCAGCATGGGGAGGTATATATATATATATATATATATATATATATAACATTCGTTTTGTATAATATTTGCATCCATACTATTTTGATGTGATAGTTTATAACAGCCGAGATGCCAGAGCCACAATCAGTACAGACTATCCATAATTGTGTATCCATAATTAAGAAAGTTATTGTTGGGTGTCTGTTTAGTTATTAACCCTAATTAAGATTGTCTGTTTGGTAAGTCAGGTTATGCTCACCTGTCTCGTTGAACTACTACCACCTCCAAGTTTTGTTAATTCACATTTGCTAATATTGGTTTATAAATGTGATCAGAACTGCAACTTGTCATTCCTGTATTTATCAACCGAGTGCGTCAGCTAAGCCACAGCAAAACCAGGACAACTTGACAAAAATACTACTCTTGATCACTAATTATTTTGTATAAATGATTAACAAAACACGAGTTTGAAGGTTTATCTATCCTTTCCAACTTAAGTGATAAGTTTGGCAATATATTGTTTGGCCAATGACAAATTCTTTTCATAGGACCTGTTGCTAATATGATTTATGGGTGTTTTTGTAGAGCACAGGAATGTCGCCAAGCATGAAGAACCTTTGATCCTAAGGCGCCCTACGATCGAGGCTCCCTTAGATCAATATGAGAGCCAGCAAAACACATATGCTGGTATAATTGGAAGATACGTGAACATTACGTGATATTTTATTAGCAAGCTGGCATATATACAGACGCAAATTTGGATAAAAAATGCAAAAAATAAATAAAACCAAAAGGTCTGTTACTTGTGTTATTGACAAATCCATTCTGTGGTGGCTCTAGTAATGAAGTATCCTGGACTATATGTCGTTAAATCGTCGATTAATACTCACCAATTATTTACGGGTCTTTCAATTGTTTATTGCTTGGCTGAGGTTTAAGGTAATATTTGGCAGGATGAGATGCCTTATTCAGGAAAAGGTATCTGTAATTGTCATTTTGGAACAATATTTGTTCGGGTAGTCAGAATAGGTTTTAGAACCTTGGGAATTGCATTGCAAGCTCATTAACCAATAACCGCTGCCAGTATTAACATATGTAAGATTGTGTATGAATAAAATACAAATTGGAAATGGACTTATTGCCAGCTGAATTATGAGGAAAAGTATGTCATTAAAGTTAGTAGGTGTAGTTTACATGTTTGAATTGCGATCTAACATTCGCACTTTGACCATTTAATAGGATATTTAGCCTTGAAGCTGACCACAGCTGACACATAGGGCCAAAGGATAACTCCATCTGCATATATCTTACAAACATTGGGATTCGTGATTGAAGCTGTAGGTTCCAAGCTTACTTCTCTAACAACTACACTCTGACACCATTTAGCTGGTTAGAATGAATGTAATATCTACTTATTCTTGTTATTTCTTACGATAAGTTAAACGATACAAAACATCCTCCCGGCCAAAGAACCCACAACAACTGTTGATTCTAATAAAACATACAGACAGCTTAGAGTATAACTAGACATGATGGTGATGATGATGATGATGATGATTGATATTTTACGGCCATTTGTGTGTACCCGGTAGGTTAATGGGCCGAGCAACTACCCAAGGTAATGAAGCGAAGCCAAAGATGAAACACCCTTCAGATATGCCCACGCTGAGATTCGGACTCAGGTGGTAGTGATCTGTGGTTCAACGCGCTACCAGATAGCATAATTAGAGAACTGCTATTTCTGTGACAAAGTGTGTCATATGTTAGCATATAATAGTGCTCCATCTTGTTTATGTTAGCACTGTGATTATTGCATGTTCTACGGTTTAAACGAGTATCTGGGTAGTTTAACTGGTAGTGCAGCTGGCCACATACTTCTAACTCCTGGGTCCAATTCAAGGTAGGTATGCTTGAAGTTGTTTCGTTTTTCATTTAGATTCATTACAGTAGCCGTATCATACCCATCTTTTAGTTTCTACACCTTTGAGCATTTTCGTAGACAGGCGCAAAGGAGTTGTCTAACTCCCTATGAATCTATCCCCAGTTAACAGAACGCTGTTTATCTAACTATTCTCCGAAGATTGACGCTCCGTTATATCATACTGATACTTCACTGGACCTACATTCTAACCCACCTACTTAGAAAATTAGTTATTTAGTATTTTAGATGAAGAAGAACATTCTTTGTTATTAGTTTGACCTACTTCTGTTGCCTTCAACAGTTAGTGTTCTTAATAACAAAGACATAATAAATGCTATGTGATAACGCATACGTATCTACTTGCCTATTTCAATACACCCGTCGACATTTAACCGATGACGAAATAGATATCTACTACATCTACTGTTATCACAATCCATATTTCCTATTTTTCATATGTTCCTTGGTCGATTCTGCAACAATAAGAGGTAATGAGACACGACATATTATTATTGAATCATGATGTCATCAATAAGAATTAGAATTACTATATACCCAGTGAAATTGAGATTAATGTTTGCTTGTAGATAACTTAAATAGTAGGAAAATATTAGAAACAATAATGCTGACTTAATATTAATTATATCTATCTATTATTATATAAATATTTTATTAAGACCACTCATCACATGAAAGTAAAAAGGTCAAAGGAATAGAGTATATTTTAATAATATTTCTTGGGGCCATCAACCGATAAACGATTTGACTATTGGTATCAAACAACACGTACCCGGTGCTTAACGGCTAGGCGACCGGAGCTCACTAAGAGCACAACTCGCATGGTTAGTGTGTTTTATATAACAACTTCAGTTGAATGTAAAATTCACTGTAGTTGTTTGTGGGAATAGAATTATCTTTCCTAGGCCCAGTAATGTCCAGTTTGTTCAATGGCACTCAAGGCTAGCTCTCATTTGCTTGTCATAAATAAAATTTAAGAAAGCTATTACTACAATAGTTTGAATAGGAGACATTAGGTCTGGTTTGAAAATGTTAACATATAGTTTTAACAGTACCGAGTCTATGACGCGCTATTACTCTCTGCGTCATCGCATATGTCAATCTTTTAATAGCAATTAAGCTAAACAGTTTTAATAGTAGTCGCTTCATGACGCCCACTTGACCTTTGAAGACAGTGACAATTGGGTTATATAGTTTATATAGTATTGCTTTGAAGAAATATACAGCAATTGAAAAATAGCTATAAATAGGGCTGCTTAGATAATTAACATAGACATTCTGTTGTGATCTGATTTGGAGGTTTTACTTCCAAACAGTACATTTGTAAGTGATTCGGTTTGTGTTGTTCAGCATGAAAAGTCGCCACTCTGGATTCAGACCCCTGTAGAATCGCCCAGAGTTTGAATTCAAGCTTCGAGATTCCCTGTGCCTGTGCCTTATTATACAGAGCTATCCCGCCCCCACACATACATACATACACACATACACACACACACACACACATACACAAACACAAACACACATACGCACAGAGACACAGAGAGAGAGAGAGAGAGAGAGAGAGAGAGATCTAATTACGAGTAACAATTAGCTGGAAAACTACCTTCGTAACACGTTAAATTGACGGAGTGTCACCGTGATGCCAGATATTCTGATAACAGTGACTGAGCATATATTTTTATGGATGGAAATAATCTTGTACACATTAACATCCCACAGATTAACGTGAAACAGCTTTGATATCCATACATCATTTCTAGTACCCATTTCTCTGTGGTGTCTAATACACCATTAATGTGATAAGCACTATGTAATTTGTTGCTTGTGGGTGACATGATTCTTAATTTATTATGAACTAATAGTATTTAAATATATTAGGCTTGAGGTTTTTAATTCAAGATATTTTATGCCAACATATAAGTCGAACTAGAACTTTATATATCATAATCATAAGCAGATCAGCGTAGTATTTAAGTACGCGATCAGGCAATAGTGCTTGTAATATATATATATATATATATATATATATATATATATATATATATATATATATATATGTCTTTCTATCTCTCGCTCGCTATATATATATATATATATATATATATATATATATATATATATATATATATATATATATATATATATATATATATATATGAGAGTGAAGATATATATATATATATATATATATATATATATATATATATATATATATATCTGTCTCTCTCTCTCTCTCTCTCTCTCTCTCTCTCGTGTGTGTGTGTCTGTGTATTTATGAATTTGTGTGTATTCCTTATAAGCTTATTATTATTAGCAAACCTGCGTGTGTTCAAAGTAAGATTTAAGAAAAATAATATTTAATGGATTTTAACTGCCTATTAATATGATATAACAATGACATACAGCGGATATATATCCGATTGTTCGATTAATCTTATGATACCAACTTTATCTTTCTGAACATTCTGGATGTCAAAAACTTTGACTAACTTTTGATTCTTCTTTTGTGTTGAACATTTATTGATTATATGCATTTATGGAAGGTGCCCGTTAATACTCAAATATGTATATTGCTAAAATTCTAGCAAATCCAACGACATTCCTTTTTGATGGATATTAACTTATACATATTTCGGCAGCAAGCCACTAAGGAAAGTAATCGAGTACACGGTTCTTTTATTGTCCTTGTTTCATTCTTATAAAAGTAATAATAATAATAATAATAATAATAATAATAATAATAATAATAATGTATAAATTAATAACGAAACTATTTAGAGTACGCCATTCTTCTTTTTGAGCTCAAACTAATAATCTAATGTATTTACTCTAAAGTACTGATTAATACACTTATTCATACTTCCAGCCAGACTACCACTTCCCTCGTTTCCCTATCATTTCTCAATCTATCCTTATTATTCATCGTGAAAGCCTGGATGAACTGCTTGCCATCCGTCTATCTGAACCGTCAGGAAATTGTCATATGGCGAGTCAATAAGATGCATTGGCTTCAGGCAATTCATTGCTTTGAGGAAGCGTCATCAGTTGGGGCACTTCCTTTTCCGTGCCAGTCACATTCGTATCCATGACAGATTTAATCACAGTTATTTGTTCTTATCTATCACCAAAATGTGAAGAAAAGAATAGCACATGCACACTGTAGTATTATTATCTTCTTAGTAAGATAGTGGTCGACGACGGTGGCCTAATTTCCTAGATTTATGCTTATTAAGGAAACGTCACGATCTAGCCTCCCCTTCTCTGTCTCTCTATCTCTATATGCCTATGTATGGTCTAATTTGTAGCGTGCTTTGCCACAGATATCAACCAAGGGAGTTCAAATCTTGCCGTTGTCATGTCTGAAGGAAGTTTCCTATTTCGCTTCTCAGTATTACCTTTGGAGGTCACTCGGTCCATTTAACTTACCTTACGCACACAATTGTATCATTTCATATATTTATCTATCTGTTTATATAACTATATGTTTATCTATTTAGACACACACACACACATGCACGCACATACACACGCATATACACACGCTCACACACGTACAGGCTCACACACACACACACATACACACACACACACATATATATATATATATATATATATATATATATATATAACAGGTTCATATATATATATATATATATATATATATAAAATATATATATATATATATATATATATATATATATATAAAGTTCATTGGTGTATAAGTTATTAAACATGATACGCTGGCAGACACACATATCTTGTCAGTTCAAAAGAAGGTGAAGAAACCCTCTTTGAAGACAAATAATTATGTCTACTGCATTTGATAGAGTTGAACAAAATGCACCTTTTTATAAGTTAAAACACATGTTTGGTCTGTCAGGTAATGTAATCCAATTCAGCCAATAGTTGACCACCAGGAATCCTCGTGAATACGCTAGTAGATTTATGTAACATATTATTTACTTCTCTTTATTTGGCCTTTGAACAAGACGTCAAAAGGATATAGTGTCCCAGAAATGGAAATTTATCCTTTGCTCCAATGAAATTATTTCATATTTCAAGTTAGAGACATAACCAGGTCAGTGGACGATCTAGACCATTTGATATTGTAGGCACAGTTCAACATATATTAATATTCATGTATATATGTGTGTGTATTTCTCTCTCTCTCTCCCGACCCCCCCCCCTCTCTCTCTCTCTCTCTCTCTCTCTATATCTCTCTCTATATATATATATATATATATATATTTCTCTCTCTCGATATCTATCTATTATCTATCTATCTATCTATCTATCCATCTATATTTCTTTCTCTCTTTCTCTCTATCACACTCTATCTGGCTCTCCTCTCTCTCTCTCTCTCTCTCTCTCTCTCTCTCTCTCTCTATATATATATATATATATATATATAGTCTCTCTTCTTTTTATCTCACTATACATCATATATATTATGATACAGCCTCTACTTTCTCTCGATCGTGCTTCCTACTCTTTTTTTTTTTAATCACAAATCAAAAAAAGTATGAACGATTCGTGTACATTTTATGGATGTAAAGATATAACCCGATTACACGCATTTATAAGTGAGAAGACTATAACAGGATGCCTTTTTGCAAACCAAAGATTTGGTACAGAGAGTGATAACCCGAATTTGTGTACACTGGGATAAATTATGTCATGAATTGGGAATGTCAAACCATACCTTAATGGGTTTTCTCTATTCAATGATATATGTTTGTTATTTGAAGTTCGTGTCAGAAAGGTCGGTTTATGTAAGCTGTTAAGGCAGCTGCTGTTGAATACAGTAGATGTATATTGCTTTAGGTTTATTGTTGTGTGTAACACCGTGCCATATAAATGAAGTCGTAATACTATTTTTGTGTCGGATTCTTAATAATAACAGAAATATACCTTCGTCTGGCAGTATGTTATGTGGTCCTCTCCATAAAATGGCACACACGTTTTATTATCTTATTGTCTTATACACTGTCACTATTTTTATCCCTTTCCTTTGTGGCTCTATATGTTTTCATTACGAAATGCATATGATCATACGCCGATTAACTATTAGTAAATATTATTTCTAGTCCAGGATTTTGGCGATGTTGTTTACTAGTCGAACAATACTCCACATTTAACATATAACAATTCTAAGTGTTGCCTCTCTAATGACATGCATATGTCTTTAATGTAGACAAAAGAATATATTACACGAAACACTTTTTTAATATATGTAACACCTGACAGAGTCGGTGTCTGCTTCGTTTCCGATGCAGACGGGCATTCATCCAACTGTCTTCACACGGTCATTGGACTGAAGCAATTTCCGCAGAAGATTAGCCATTAGGCCATTTTAAGGGAGAAGAGTAGTTATTTCTGCCACAGTTATAAATAGTAAGAACCAGAAAGCCATAGAATTCTGCATCTTTGCTCGTTTTATCTTTCCCAGTAGAGCACGTCTTATGTTTCTAATAAAAGCCTCAATAATTGTAGTCGGCAGTGAAAAGGCTTGATTTTCATTTCGGGCGACATAAAAGGCGGTTGTTTGATTCTTATGTTTTCGTCCAGAAATATTAATGGATTTTGCTGGAGAATGTAATCACATTTTTTTCCAAGTTGTAACCCGTTAAAAGATTAGCTGACGCTTAATTTTTATATTTTGCTACAGTGTGATCTTACTAGTGGTCATGCTATATACAGATAATATATGGAATAATATAAGTGCTTACAATTTGTTGTAGCACTTTAACATGGCTAGTTTACATGGACTATATATTATACAATTATGTCTTGCAGGTTACAATCTTCCCCCTTCAGGAGCTTTTAACTTAGATTGCGCAACCATTGATAATACCAAAGTAAAATGAAGTATGGAAAATGAACTCCATTATGTACACATTATGAACGTCAGTATAGTTTTCATAGAACGAACAAAGACAGAGAGACGCCCCCATATATAATTATATATATATATATATATATATATATATATATATATATATATATATATATATATATATATATAAAGAATTAAAGTTCAAAGTTCATCTCATGACTTATTAGCAATATAATTTGTAAGATAGGTTATTATTTACAATTTTGTTACTAACATACCGTATCTGTATTTGCTTAATTTTGTCATGATAACTAATTAGACAATTTTAATTGTATTATTTGACTTTATAGTTTGAATAGTTTGGCATTTCCGTATATGTCTCTGCAATGCTTAGGTAGATACATGGGTTTGGTATGAGATGCGGTTATTAATATTACACAATGATACCACCCAACCAGACGATTAAGATAAAGCGGACTGTTTTACCAGCGGCCAAAAAACGGTCACCATATATTACGATATATAGAACAGGACGACTGGCAGTCAACATTGAGAAGACAACATAATATATCACCTCATTTTATTGTCACCTGTTTCACACCGTCATCAATAACAAATACCCTAGGGACATTGATTGGTCTGGCTTCAGGTATTGAGTCCATAGATTACAAGTTTTAATTTCATAATGCTTGAAAAGACCACGATTTGCAAGACGAACATAAACAAGGCTGGTGGGCTGTCAGATGGCATTTGACTTGCTAGGATGCCACTGGGACTCAATTATATTGCTTATCTCTCAAACGATCCATTTGAGGACATGAGTGAATAATGAGAGTCACATTAATGAATTAACTTATAATTAACTTCTCACTGGCGTCGGTAACTTTAAAGAACGTGTCTCATTTAATTACCATTTAAGTAAAGATACGTGCTGTGTTAGTGAAGGGAATAGTAGAAACACATTTATTACAAATCTGCTCAGAGCCAAGCATGATACATTTGAAATACAAAAAGGTCCAAATTTATGTTTTGCTCATAGTTCTGTCCCCAGTTTTACTTCGGGTTTCAACGTTTTCTGCGAATAATAGGTAGCAAATCATATTTAGAAACTGACAGTAGGTAGCCATAGGTCGGGGATATAGAAGGATATTTTAAACTTTTGTCGGTGTTGCCTCTATGGCAATTTTGGTTTACATATAATCTATTCAAATTCTTATATTTATTTAATAAAATGTTTTCACTGAAGAATAGACGGAAAATCAAGATATTTACTACTGAACTACATGATAATTAAGTCGACCATGAACGTTTATTTTCCAACAACAGTAACCTTAAAATATCGGTGCACTTATAGCCAGAACGTCATAGCCTTTTGACATATATATTAAACCGGGATTCTAGTGGGGTATATCTAACTTGTGGAAAACTATCCCTGAAAGAAATCAAAGTGAACTAATTGTTGCACATTTTAAGACATGTTATAAACCAATTATGCTTATGGTGTTACGTTAGCTTCATATCAACTTAATGCTTTTTTGATATCGTTATATTAAACATTTTAAGGTGTTTTATTTGTTTTATGTAAAGAGATTAAGTTACATAAAGCCTTATTGTCGTTTGGACAAGGGTATTCATCTATACATTATATATTGTATTATATATAATATATTACATATTATACATATTATATATATATATATATATATATATATATATATATATATATATATATATATATATATATATATACTTTGTAACAACTCGGAAAAGGAAGAATCGGCAGCTATGTGATATCCCAGATACCATTTCTCAGAGGTGGCACTCTAGTAGTTGTCCCAAAAATAAACACAACGAAGATAAATAACCTCACGATTACGAACTCCCATCGTTCTAATTAGATTATAGTAATGCTTGAATTATTGAATAAATAGTATCCCACTCCGAGATAAGTCTTGTTTTCTAGCACTTACAATACTGAGAAAGATATCCACAGATAGAGTGGCTTAAAACATTGAAGGATGTCAGACACATATTGGCTACATGATGATGATGATGACATCCGTTATCTATGTTCTGACGTGAATCAATATCATAAGAAGTTTATCTTATCATGAGATTTCTTAGTTAACGAATGAAGTGAAATGGGTCAAGAGCATTTAGCAAACAGGCTTTCGTGTAAAGATTTAAAGTTTAAGAAAGTGAGCCTGTGCTCCTATAGGGTGTATCTACTCTTTACATTATTATTAGTGGAACCTGTGTTGACCGACGGTTGAAAAATAATATGAAAATAACATATTGATATAATATCATACAGATTATGATATAAGATCATGGAGAATAATATTTTATATCATAACATAATAATAATGCAATATCATGACATGGCATGATATCGCATGACATTACAATACGTGACAAAACGTTACATAATACATTGTTGTGGCTGGGATCCATGAGCTAAACACTTCGTGCAATTAGTAGTAGACTACAAATATACAAAATCCTATATTAAAAGAGGAATACCATGAACTCATATGGCTGTAAATGGTGCTTAAAATAATACTCAGAAAATATCATGTTAGTTTCGACAGTACAGCTCGCTAAAACACCATGACAAACACGAACCAGAAGATGTGTTTATTTTTAGATACAAATACCGTGCATCTTATTTCCTAATAGGATGATTTAGGTATAGTAACACTTTTGGTTGACGTGTTTTATATAATAACATTAGGTGTATATACAATTCACCTAAGTAGTATTTGGGAATAGAAATATATTTCTGAGATCTGCTTATGTCTTGTATGTGGTATGAAATTCAAGGCTAGCCCTAGTCTTCTTGGCATGAATAAAATGTAATCACTTTATTATAACTATACATTTTGTATAGCAGACATTTTATGGTTAATACATGTTAATACGTTTATATAGTTTTAACGATGACGAAGCTATGAAGCTATTACGATCTATTTTAGCACATATGCCCCTTGGTTTCTAATAACATAATACCATTCGTTTCATGACGCTTGCCTGTTGTACAAACTGACCTTTGAAGAGAGTGGCAATTGGTGTATAAAGGTTATATGCGGTTGCTTTGATGAATATAACAGAGGGAATTAATAATAACTATAAATAGGGATACTTACGTAATTTACATAAACATTGTCACAACTGTGATGATCTGACTTGGGTGTATTACTACAAGACACCACGACTGTAGATGATTCGTTTTCAGAATTTTGTCGCATGGGGACTTAGGGAATGGTGATATATTATACATTCCTCAGTATGAAATATCGCCGCAATGGATTCAGGCCTTACTGAATCGTCTAGACATTGGTTACCTGTGCCCAGACCTTATTCCCCATTGTTAACACTTTAACACACACACACACAATATTTGGCAGGATGAGATGCCTTATTGAGAAAAAGGTATCTGTAATTGTCATTTTGGAACAATATTTTTTCGGGTAGTCAGAATAGGTTTTAGAACATTGGGAATTGCATTGTAAGCTCATTAACCAATAACTGCTGCCAGTATTAACATATGTAAGATTGTGTATGAATAAAATACAAATTGTAAATGGACTTATTGCCAGCTGAATTATGAGGAAAAGTATGTCATTAAAGTTAGTAGGTGTAGTTTACATGTTTGAATTGCGATCTAACATTCGCACTTTGACCATTTAATAGGATAATTTAGCCTTGAAGCTGACCACAGCTGACACATAGGGCCAAAGGATAACTCCATCTGCATATATCTTACAAACATTGGGATTCGTGATTGAAGCTGTAGGTTCCAAGCTTACTTCTCTAACAACTACACTCTGACACCATTTAGCTGGTTAGAATGAATGTAATAGCTACATTTTCTTGTTATTTCTTACGATAAGTTAAACGATACAAAACATCCTCCCGGCCAAAGAACCCACAACAACTGTTGATTCTAATACAACATACAGACAGCTTACAGTATAACTAGACATGATGGTGATGATAATGATGATGA